>ML660201.1:55254861-55322344 GCA_007570785.1 Antilocapra americana
CGGAAGCTGTCACCGCGGCCGCCGCTTCCCCAGCCGAACGCCGGCTGGGCACGTGGTCTGAGCAGGAGTCTTCCGAAGCACGGACTTGTTTTCTTTGAGAGCTTTCAGAGATGCCCATTCAGCCGCCTTTAGTGATCTGGTCAAAGAATCGCCCATATTTGAAAGATGTTCCTCAGATCTGGGACTGCATTCCTCACCAGGTGGGCCCCTGTCCTGGCAGTGCCCAGCAAGTCCTGCGCTGGGGCTGCCTGCCGTGCTGGACCCGGAGCCCCTGGGCCGTGCCTTCCCAGCCCTCGGCGGTGCAGGGGAGCCGGGTGTGCACAGGCGGGAAGGCTGCACAGGCCTGGCCCCAAGGCGGGCAGAGGACGGAAGCCAGAGTGGGCGGACGGACGCGCTGCCCGGACACCGGCCGAGCCTGTGTGGGCCTGCCGTTCAGGCCGCGTGGGCCATGGGAGGGGGTTCTGCGCGGACGGGCTTTCCAGAAGATGCTGCCTGTGGCCCCCGGAGGTCCCACCCTGCTGGGCCGACTCTTGGTGGGGACGGGGTGCTGACCCTGGCGTCCCCGCAGCCCTGGTGCTCGGAACCCCCCACTGCCCTCACCGACCACTAACGCCCGCCCTTAGGACCACAGCGCCTTCTCTGTGCGGTTTCCCGGTTGACTGTCGTCCCCACGGTTCAGCCACCTCCCCACGTGTCCGCTGTCGGTGGGCCCGTGTATCGGGTCACAGATGGTGCGGGACCGCCGTGTGGCACAGCTCACCCTAATAAACCACGTTTTCTGATGCTGTCGCCTGCCTGCCTGTCTGTTTGATCAACTCCGGCACACCCTGCAGACGGGGGCCTCCTGGCTGACATGCTTTGTGGCCCCAGAGTCCTGACAGGTTAGAAGGGCGCTCCGTTCCCCCACCTGGGGCTGCCTCACCCGCCCCAGCTCCCCCACAGCTGAGGCCGCCATCTGCCCCCCTGCACCCTGTCCCCCAAGCCAGCCCCACAGATGGTCTCCTCCAGCCTGAGGCCCATCCCCGCCCGCCTTGCGTCCCACAGAGCGGCCAGGGTGAGCGTCCGGTGTCTCTTCCTGCCCCAACCCTCCACGCCTGTCGGCCCACAGCCCGCCTTCAGGGGACCCTGGGAGCCCTGTCCCTTCTGGAACTGAGCTGCGCGAACCGGGCCTTCATAACTGTCTGGCTCCTGAGTCCAGGGTCAGTGTTGCCGGGGGACGGGGAGAGGCGCTCTCTGGGCTGGGCCGGAACCCGGTGCTGGGGTCCTGGGTGCAGGCCCACTTCACGGTGGACACCGTGCCCCCACCCAAGGCCACACGTCCATGGGCCCTGGGTTTAACACACTGCTGCTGCTGCTGTCCTGAAATTCTCAACCGCCCTGCGCGTCTTTCTGCCCCGAGTTCCAGGTCATCCACAGTCACCGCTCTGACCTCCCTGCGGCGGCGGCCGGCCCGCGTCCCTCAGGGCTGCTCCTGGGCTCTGTCCCGATGCGCGCCGTCTGGGGCGACTCTGCGCCTCTGCTGGCTCCTCCAGTCCGCAGTGCTGTTCCTTTTCCGCCTCTTAGTTCCGTTTCTCGACCTGGGCAAGGTGGCAGCGTCCTGGGCATCCCGCAGTGCAGTACCCCCTCCTGGGTGCTGACGGGGGCCTCTGGCTGGTCGGTGGGTGGCCCGGCCCTGCTGTGTGTGGATGCTCTGCTGGGCGGGGTCTGGTCACACGGCGGCCAGTTCCAGAATCCTAGGGCCCGCGGCTGCTGCTGGCTCACTGCGGGGCAGAGTTGGGCCCAGGAGACTCTGGGCCATGCCCACCTTCTGGCGGGGAAGCCAGGCCTGGGGTGGTGGTGCCCCCCACAGGCAGGCAGAGCTGGTCCTGGAGTGGGGGACCACTGGGGGTGGGGCCCGGCTCCTGACAGGTGGGGGCCTGGGGGATCCCGAAGCTTGTGTTGGCTGCTAGTGTGCAGAGCTGGGGCCCAGCTGGTCCCGGGGACAGGGCGGGGGTGCATCTGGGTCTGGTCTGCTTGGGTGGGCTGGCTCTGCAGGGTACAGAACTATGGTTTCCTTTTTGTAATTTTTATTTTATATGGGAACGTAGCTTTTGCCAAAAAACTTATCAGTTCAGTCAGACAGGACTGAGTGACTGAACTGAACTGACACTGTTCTGGCTTCCCCGGTGGCGCTAGGGGTAAAGAACCCACCTGCTGATGTAGGAGAACTAAGAGTTGTAGGTTCGACCCCTGGGTCAGGAAGATCCCCTGGGAAGGGCGTGGCTACCCACGCCAGTGTTCCTGCCTGGGGAATCCCCTGGACAGAGGCGCCTGGTGGGCTACAGTCCGTGGGGCTGCAGAGTCGGACGCGACTGAATCAGACGCGACTGAGGCGACTGCGCACGGCATGTGTTGGTTCAGTGCTGCTGGTTTCAGGTGACTGAGGGAGTCCGTGCCCCCCGCTCTCCTTCCGATCCCTCTGCTGTAGAGGTCACTGCAAGCCCTGAGCAGCACCAGTACCGGCGCACAGTTCCTTGCTGATGTCGCGTCTGTGTTAACCCCAGACTGCTAACGTGTCCCTCCCCTCATTCCCAGCTGATAGCCATGTTTGCTTCTTAAATCTGAGAGTGCATTTTGTCAGTAAGTGCGTTTGTATCCCTTTTTACAGATTTCACATAGAAATGACACACCTCCGTGTGACTTAGCAGCCCCACGTCCACCCACGCTGCTATAAACGGCGTGGTCCTTACTGGCCGAGCGGCTTCCTTTGTAGAGCAGGCGCGTGCCTCGTCTTCACCCGCTCCTCCGCTGGTGGGTGTTTCGCTCGTGTCTGCGCCCTAGCTGCTGCCAGCAGTGTTGCTACGGAGACTGGGTTGCACGTTTCAAATCAGTTTTCTCTAGATATGTGCCCAGGAGTGGCGCTGCCGAGTCCTACGGGGATTCTCCTCTGGGTTTTTAAGGAGCCCTCACACTGCTCTCCGAAGTGGCTGCACCGATTTGCATTTCCCCCACCAGTGGATGTGGGTTCCCTTCCCTCCACTCTCCAGCAGTTACTACTTCCAGACTTTCTGACGATGGCCATCCTGACGAGTGTGAGGGCACCTCACTGCAGTTCTGGCCACGTTTCTCAACAGTCAGTGGTGCTGAGCAGCTTCTCCTGTGCCTCTTACCTGTCTTCTTTGGGGAAATGTCTGCATAGCTCTCTTGCCCATTTTTTGGACTGGATCGCTGTTTTGATGCTGAGCTGTAGGAGCTGCTTGTGTATTTTGGAGACTAATCCCTTGTCAGTCTTACTGTTCACAGGTCTTTCCTCCCATCCTGTGGGTTGTCTTTTCCTGTTATGGTTTCCTTTTCTGTGCAAAAGCCTGTAAGTCGTGCTTGTTATTTTATTACAAGTGGACGCTGCTGTGACTTATGTCTCAGGGAGGTCTGCCCAGGTTTCCCTCCAGCTCTCTTACAGCTCCCAGCCTCACCTGCAGCTCTGTGATCCACTCTGACTCTGTGTGTGTGTGTGTGGTGTTAGAGGAGGTTCTCATTTACGCTTAGCTGTCCCCTTCAGACTGGTTTCTGTGTCTGGGTGTCTCCCTCTGGTGGGCGAGGCTGGGCTAGCAGCCTCCCTGGAGGGCAGGCCCAGTGCCGACCCAGCCCCACGGGTGGAAGGTGCTGCGGCCTGACCGTCTGGTAGGCAGGGCCATGTCCAGCGGTGGCCGTGGGCTCAGGGGGTCTCAAGGCGGCCTGTCCGCTGACAGCCGGGCCTGTGACCCCGCCCCGGGGCTGTGTGACTGAGTCTCCCAGTGGGCCCGGATCTCTGCCCAGAGGCAGTGCTCACAGGGCCAGTGTGTGTCCAGGCGAGCCCCAGCCGCCCCATCTCTGCAGGAGACCCCCCCGGGGCAGCAGGCAGGTCCGGCCCAGGCTCCTGCCCGGCTCGGCATGCGTGAGGTTTTGTGTGGCTGTGTCAGCTGAGTCTGTGGGTCTCTGCCGCACTGCCTTCACAGCCAGATGCTCTGGGGGCCCCGGGGTCACAGCCCACATGGGGAGCAGTGTGGGCTCCGAGCACTCACTCCTTGGCATGCTCTGCAGGGTCACCTCCCCCCGGGGGGGGGGGGGGGGCTGCGCCGTCTCGCCGTGGTTCCTCCATGTCTTCAGTGGTCAATGGTCTCAGGGAGGCTCTGGTCTTCTCCAGGGACAGCTGGCGTGCTCATGAGAGGAGGTGGGCTTGGGTCGTCTCTACTCTGCAGCCGTGGCTGCTCTCCTGAGATGCCATCTGATGTCATTCTCACCCTGGGGCAGGCCCCGTGGCGGGGCTAGAGCTGGCCTTGTCCCCAGGCAGAGGCCCCCCGGGTGGCGTGTAGACCGGAAGGACAGACGACCCATTCCCCTGAGCCCGATGGAGCGGGTCCCCCTTCTGTGTGGCAGTCAGGACTGAGGCAGGAGACCAGTGTCAGCTCTGTTCCCCTGCTGCTTGCTTAGTTTACATGTAGTCCGTACTGGTTTCAGGCTGTATCCACTCTGGGAGATGGTGTGATGACTAATTCCTGTCTAGCATACGAGAATGCTTTTCTGGGGTGTGGGATCACGGGCAGTCTTCCTGGGCTCCCCCTGCCCCACGGACGCTCCTGCCAGGGCTCTCGCGTGGCCTGTGCCCCGCGGCCGTGGGGCTGCCCCCAGACCCAGGTGGGATGGCACGGCTTGCCCAAGAGCAGCAGAGCAGGAAAGGCCAATGGAGCGCCAGGCGAGCCCAGAGGGGACGGCAGGAGGGGCGGTTGGAGGGACTCTGAGGGCTGAGGTCACAGGCAGCACCCCCAGGACGGTGTGAGGACGTGCAGCTGCTGGGCTGTGCCCCCAGCCCTGGCTGGAGGTCTGGAGCCCGGGGCGGGGGACGGGGGATGGGGCAGGGCAGGCTGGGGGCGGGGGCCCCACACCTGTCTCCCCTGCCCTCAGAGCCCTGCCTGAAGCGCACTGCTGGCCCCGTGCTCCTTGCGGCCCGCACGTAGGGCAGAGAGGAAAGGGGACTTTTCAGGCTCTAATCAGAGCTGTCCCCTGCAGGACCCCGAGGGCCTGGCCACAGCTGAGGGCAGGGGAGCTGGGGGGGGTGGGTGCACACCCGAGGCTCTGCGGGAGGGAGACCTAGGGTGGGCGGGTGGGCTGGCGGGAGGCGAGGCGGGGCCTGACCAGTGCTAAGGTGCCAGGAGAGACGCCCAGAGCCTGAACCGCAGCTGCTGCAGAGACTGGGCAACCATTACCAGGGGGCAGAGGCCTCGGGAAGAGCACATGAGGGTCCGAGACCCACAGGTAAGAGGGCTGCGCCACCTGCCCACCTGCGCGTGTCCCGCCTTCAGGAAGAGTTCCCGCATCCCGGGGCCCCTCAGGATGCACACCAGCGTCGGGCTGGCAGTGCCGCCCCGCACACGCCGTTAGAACACAGGGGCCCTGGGCTGGAGCCTCAGCTGCCGTGACAGTCACCAGTGGGACTCTGAGGCCAGGCCTCCAGACGCTTCTTCCCTCCCCAGTCCCCACCTGAGGCTGCGGTTCAGACTTTACCCAGGTGAGAACCACTGATGCCCCTAGAACGTGTTTCAGGAAGGCGGGTGGCCCCCAGGCCTGAGACGGCATGCCCAGCTTTCTGCCGGCCCCAGCCCCTCCCTGACTTCCTCAGCCTGCTGCAGGGAGGTGGGTCCCTGAAAGAGAGGCAGTTTTCCAGGTGAAACAAAGCACATATCCAAAGCCTTCATTCCTGCAGGTGGGAAGGCTATTATAGAAGGGGTAAAAACTGTTTTGGGGTTAGGGCCAGAACTAGGGTGAGGCAAATGAAGCACCTGCCTTGGCCACAAAACTTAAGGAGCACCAAAAACCTGGGTAATGAAAATAAGCACTATTTTAATGTCATTAGTGACCTAAACGTTGACACTTCAAACAGGAGTGTTGGCCCTGGCCATGCTCTGGGCCCCCCGGGACGACGGGCAGCACCTCTGCCTGCAGCCCCTGCCCTTCCATCAGGAGACTGTCTCCTGGGGGGCCACAAGCTGTCCCTACACTCCATGTTACTGACTGCTGTTCCCCTCTGTCGTTGCGGCTTTTCTTGGTGGTCGGTCTACTTCCCCAAACGGGAACACCGCGGGGATCTAGGGCTGCGTCAGAATGCACAGGCCATTTTCCCCAGTACTATGTCTGAACACCGATTCGCATGTTCGCTTAGAAGCAGGCATGGGGAGCCGGGCCCTGGGCTGAGGTCGGACAGACAGGCTTCTGTCCTCAGGCCCCAGGCGCTAACAACAGCACGGCTCACTAAGTGCACACCAGACGGCGGACAGCTCCCCTCGTCCCTGGGGAGGCAGCCACTGGCTCCTCCGAACTTGCCCTGGCCCCCAAGGGTGGGGGGCAGGCTACCCTCGGAAGGGGAGCCTGGCTTCAGAGGGCTGGTCCCGGCCAACACCCTCTCTCGTCGATGAGGCCCCCCGCCCCGTCCCTGGCACACAGGCGCCCACAGTGAGCTCAAGCTTTATTGCCACGCCGACGCTGGCCCCCTTGTGGCGGCTCTGTGCAAAGCAGCAGCTCCCCCAGGGAGACGCGGCAGGAGGGGTGGGAGGCCAAAGGAGGGAGGCCCTCAGAGACCCTCACCCCAGGATGCCCTGAGCGCTGCCCAGCCCCAGAGCTCGGGGGCTGGTTTGTGCTGTGAGAAAGGCCTCATCCCCAGGTGAGCCTCCAGGGTCCCCAGGCAAAGTCAGGGGAGCCTCTGCGGCCACCAGGACGCCCCCAGCTCACTGGCGGCCCCGTGTGTGGTGGTCAGCAGTCCAGGCCGATGGACACCAGCAGCTGCTCCAGCGCCCGCAGCCGCCGCGCGGCCTGCTCCATGGCGTACTGGGTCTGCACCAGGCTGCCCATGTGGAAGCGGATGTCGTCCACCAGTGGGATGGAGTCCGTCTCCTGCCGTGCGGCCACAGCCGCTGCCTCCTCCCGCACGGCCTCCACGAAGTCCTCCTGCTGCACCAGCTGTGGACAGGCCGGGTCAGGGTGCGTCCTCCGCCCAGGCCTGACCGCCCCGGCCCACACTCACCTTCTCGATGACCCCGGCCATGTACTTGGTGCACTGGTCCTCTAGGCGCGCCAGGCCGAACAGCTTGGCCACGCGCCACACCCCCACCACGCTGTCCTCGTCCAGCAGCCGGGCCAGGCTGCGGCCACACAGCTGCTTCAGGCCCGGCAGCAGGTACATGTCGGCTGCGCTCAGCACATCGTAGGCTGACTCCGGGGACAGCTGTAGCGACAAAGGGTGCGGAAGGGAGACTGGGACACGGGGCCCGCGGCGCAGGCCGCCTCGGCCCTAACCTCACCTGCTGCTGCTGGGCAGGCCCCCACTCGGGCGTCCCCTCCTCCAGGAGTGGCCGTGACGGGAGCCTACGGAGAGTGCTACGCCCACTGAGCCCTCCCAGCTGGGTGCCGTCCCTGCCCTGGGCGTCACCGCACAGAAAGGAGACAAGCCCTCCTCCTCAGCCGCCGTCTCCTGGGGTCTCTATGACGGTGACTGCACACGCGCCGGCTGCCTCTGGGGCAGCTGGACGGGCAGTCCACACGGGGCCCCGGCTCCCCTCGCCAGGCGCTCGGAGCCTGTCCGGGCGTGGCGCACCTCAGTGTGGTCACTGTACACGTAGTACAGCACGTGCAAGAAGACCTCGGGCGAGACGCTGTGCAGGGTGACGGCCGGGAGGCCGCCGGAAGCCTCCAGCTGCTCGCTCTCCTGGAAGTGGTCGTCCAGCAGGGCCCGGAAGTACTCGCTGCGGCCACAGAAGAAGGCCTGCGGGAGGCTGGGCTCAGGAGGGGCTGCCCCGGGAGCAGGGCTGGGCGGGCGTCTGCGAGAGAGACCGCGTACCTTGTGACAGAGGAAGTCGTAACCATCCACGCGGAAACAGACATCAGGGCAGCTGCTGAGGCCGTCGCAAGGAAAGGGCAGCTCCCCGAGATCGCCCTGGGGTGGGGGAGGCAGCCTCAGAGCCAGTGGGAGGGAGAGCAGCCCCAGCGCGGTCCGTCCTGGCTCACCCTGGAAGGTGACCGCGACTCCAGGGGTTGAGTTAGACACAAGACCAGACAGACAGACTGGCTCAGAAAGGGAGCAGCAGGCTCTGGGTTTAAACCGCAGCTCAGGGCGGGGCGCTCACCCGGAGCTCGGGGGGCAGGGCGCAGTCAGCCAGCAGGGCCAGGTCCTCCCGCAGCTGGGGGTCCGCCTCGGGGGGCTCAATGGTGAGCACCTTCACGCACATGCCCGGCTTGGAGGCCACTGTGGGGAAGAGAGCACCGCATCAGGGGGTAGGTGGCCCGCAGGTACCCGCCCGAGCCCAGGGCCTGAGGCCAGGATGGCCAGACTCACGCGTGGCCTCCAGGCTGCTGAGCAGGCCCCACAGTTGGCACTGCCGGGCCAGGCGCTCACAGTCGCTAACGTGCTCCACGCCGACGTCCAGGCAGCCTGGGTGCAGGGGTAGTGTTGGGGGAGACTCAGCGGACTCAGGGACTGAGAAGCCCTTGGCTGCCCCTAAACCCCCAGGAGGCAGGCCGTCCATCTGCCCAACCACGGGGCTGCAAGGCTGCTGTCTGAGCTCTCAGGCCCCAGGACAGACAAAAGGACCTCAGACTGCGGGTGGCAGAGCTGACCAAGGAGGCAGCTGGGCCGTCCCCACCGCAGGGGATGAGCCCCAGAGGAAAACGGCGGCCCCAAGGCCGAGTCTGGCGCTGCAGCCCTGCCCACAGAGCCCGACTCACCTGTGTACAGGTACCGCAGCAGCGCCCCGAAGGCCACGGGGTTGACCTGTGGGCAGAGAGGGGGGGTCAGAGGCGGCGATGCCACATGAGCCTCCCCCAGCCCCGCCGGACGCACCAGGGGGTGCCTGAGGACCACGGCACTCTTGCCCTTCCACTTGGTGTCCAGCATGTGGGCAAAGTAGGTGCTGCGGGCACCCAGGATGCCGCGGTGTGCCCGGAAGGACTTGCCGTGCACCACGAAGACCACGTCGCTGTGGAGGCCCTGCTCCAGGAGCCTGTGGGCCACGGGGGATCAGCGGTGCGCCCAGAGTCCCGGGCAGCGGCAGAGTCCTCCCCACCGCAGGCCCCCGCAGACCGGCTCACCGCAGCAAAAAGCTGTAGTAGAGGTCCCGCCGCCGGAATGAGGCCGTCACCTGCCTGTAGTCACGCAGCGCCCGGCGGATGGCGTCGCTCTGTGCACCGTAGAGGCAGCGCTCACCGTCGAAGGTGTTGGCCTCGCAGCGGGCTCCTGAGAGTAGCAGAGTTGCCGGTCAGAGGGGCCTGGGGCTGCCCGCCGCAGCTGGGGATGGGGAGGTGCTCACCCCCCACACAGACACACATGGGGCCCCGGAGATGGGAGTCGGGGGACAGGTTCTGAGAGCGCCCTTGATGGGGTGCAGGAACACACCCGCCGCCCACCCTGCACTCACCGTTGGCCAGCAGGTAGAGCACCAGCTCCTCGTGTCCACAGAGGCAGGCATAGTAGCTGAGCGGAGGCGGAGAAGGACACCATCAGGCCTGCCCCTCCCCCGCCACCTGCGCCCCCCCCTTCCCCCACAGCCCCCCCAGCCTGCTCCCCTGCCCCCCACTCCTCCCTCCCCCCTCTCACAGTGGGGTGCTGCCCCCACCCCTGCCCCCCACTCGAAGCGGGGTGCTGCCCCCACCCCTCCCCCACTCACAGCAGGGTGCTGCCCCACCCCTCCCCCCCACTCACAGCGGGGTGCTGTCCCACTTGTCCCGCACGTTCACCTCCACATCTCGCTGCTCCAGCAGGTACCTGGGTTGGGGTGATGGGGGTCAGAGGAGACCTGCGGGAGGAGAAGGAGGGAAGCCTACCCGGGTGAGGGCAGGTGAGGCAGACAGAGCAGGACAGGGCGTGGGCACGGGAGCCTCTGGGCATCAGGGGCCTCGGCGCTGAAGAGGCTAAGCATCCCGGCTGACAGCGCTGGGAGGGGCCGCCCCGCAGGAGGTCTGCAGGGTCCTGGAGGTGTGGGAGTGGACAGTGGACAGACTCCAGAAGGTGGGAGTCAGAGGGTCGGAGGTAGGGAGGACCACCGAGGTTGCTCGATAACTCGGGCACATGCCCAGGCGGGAGGGACCTCAGTGTGTTCTGAAGAGCACCAGGCTGTGGGGTCTACCAACTAAGCCCCAAGTGGCACCAGACCAGGGAGGCAGCAGGACTTGGAAGTCCGGGACTGGCCACGGGGAGGACTCCAGGGGGAGGACGGAAAGGAAGACAGTAGGCACCTCACCTCCCAAGCAAGCCGCACCCCCTCCGGCGCGGCCGCGGTGACGGTGAAGGCAGCACCCAGGCTCTCCGACAACCGGAGCCTGACTCCGGGCCCCAGACGTTCCCAGCACCGGTCCGTGGCTCATCAGAGCAGCCACGTCGGGGGTCCCAGGCAACCCCCTACCCACCCCGCCCAGGGTCTGACCGCCAGGCCCTTCCCTTCTCTCCACCCTCTGCTCCTCCTTGGGGCGTCCGCGTCACAGTCCTAACCCTAAGCCCACCGGAAGCCCGGGAAAAGTCACGCCAGCACCCGCGTGCCTGCTCGGAGGAATTCCTCGACCAGGATGGCCCTGCTTTGGAGCCCGGGCGCCGGCGGCGGGCTGGGGTCCGCGCCTGGGCCAGCCCCGTACCCTACCCGACCCCACCGGGCGCTCCGCGGACCGCCCCCGCCCCCTCCCGGGGACCACACGTCCTCACCGCACGCGGCCCACGTCCCCCTTCCTGCAGCTGGAGAACAGATCGCAGGTATCCATGGCGCAGACGCCCCGACCCCGCCGAGCGACCTCGGGCGGCGGCGCCCGCCGGATATAAACACGCGCCGCCCCGCCCGCGGCGCCGCCCCGCCCGCTCCGCAGCGGCGCCTGGCGACCGGAGGACCGCGAGGAGGGGACGGCCGGGGGAGGCGGGCGAGAGGGGAGGCGGCCGCCGCGCCCGCAACCCGCCCGCCCAGCACAAGAACGAGTCGCGCAGGGGAGGCGGCCGGCGTGCTCTCCGGACGGCTTTAATGGGGTCCCGGGGCGGCCCCGAGGGGCGTCGGGCGGGGGCGGGGGCGGGCCGAGGCGCGTCCCGAGTCCGGGGAAAGCGGGGCGGGGCCCTGCGCCGAGGGCCGGGCGGGGCGCAGCCCCTCACAGGTGCGTGTCCTCCTCGAACACGTCCGAGTCCTCGGGGTCGCGCTTGCCCATGAGCGCGCTCCAGCCCCCCGGGCCGTTGACGGCGCCGCCGCCGTTCAGGCTGGGCTGCTTCTCCTGCATCTCCGACTGGCTGTCGCTGGCCACGTCCAGCGTGGGGTTGTCGTGGCAGCCGTTCTCCACGAAGCGCAGCTCCTCGCCGTGCGACTGCGGCGGGAGGGGCCGCTGGGCAAGCGCGCCGGACCCCGCGCCCGCGCCCCGGCCGTTCGGCGGCCCTGAGCCCGCGGACCCTGACGACGCAAGGCCTTCGTCCACGGCTCCCCCAGCTCTAGCCCTTTAAAATGACTCCTGACTCTTCCACCCAGCAGCCAGAGCCCAGCGGACCCCTCACCACCCATGCCTTCGGCCCACTTCGCGCACCCCGAGCGCCTGAGGGAGGCTGGCGCCCTCCTCTGCACGAGCGCTTCCCGGCAGTCAGCCCCTCCTCGCACAGGGGCACAGCCTCAGATGCCTGGCCCGCCGCACCCACTCGGGGCAGCCCCCGGCCCGCCCCCCGCCCCCACTAGCTGGCTCACCACGTGCTTGAGCTTGGGGAGCCGGCGCTGCCAGCAGTTATAAAGCAGGCCCAGCACGATGATGACCACACAGAGGGCACCGATGGCCACCAGCACCACGAAGAGCGTCCCGTAGTCGCTGCGCACCCGGCTGGCCCGCGCCTGGCAGCTGCTGGTGCTGGAGTAGTTCTGGATGCCAATCTGCAGGGGGGCAGGGGGGGACCCCGGGGCTCAGGGACAGGGAACAGGCCGGGTCCCTGTGTTGAGAGGTACCTGCCTGAGCCCACCACCCTCGCCAGAGGGCCCCAGCCTCCTCTAGCAGGCCCACCGTGGCTCTGACCCGCCTCTGGTTGACATCAGGCCCCACACCCACCTAGGGGTGCCCAGTCCCCAGAGGCCGCCTGTGTACTGCCCCACCCATGGGCACAGACAGGGCAGCTGGGGGCCTCCGCACTTTCTCCACTGCACACCCACCCCACCAGGCCCCTGAAACTCAGCTCCCACCTTGGGGTAGGTGTCCACATCCTGGGCTGCCCTCCAGCCCCCTCTTCCCGCCAGAATAGTCACCAGTGTCACTGAGCTGCCCAGCACCCCCCACTGTGGGCTGTCCCGGGTGGGTAGCCGGCCCTGGCCAAGCGGCTGCTGTGACCCCCCCCCCCCCTGGGCTGGGCAGACTCTCTCCAGTCACCGTCTCCGGCCCAGGGAGCAGAGAAGGTGAGGTGCCACCCCCAAATGACAGGTGCCGGGGCGCGCGAGGTGGGGGTTGCCGCCTGCTGGCTGCAGAGCAGGGAGCTGGGGGGCTGCTTTCTGCTGCAGGCCTCCTTTCCAAGGCCGGCAATCAGCTCTTCTTCCTGTGAACGACCTGTGCACTTCCACTTTTTAAGTTACCAAGACTCAGTTTTTGCCGCTGACTCACTACCAACGCACATGCTAAATCTGCCCACTTGTGTCCTTCCAAAGACCCAGCCCAGGGACTTTCCTGGGGGTCCAGTGGCCAAGACTAAGCGCTCCCAATGCAGGAGGACCGGGCTCCACCGCTGGTCAGGGAACTAGACCCACGTCAGGCCACAGCTCTAGATCCTGCACAGGGTCATCAACCTTGGAGATCACAAGTGCCGCCACTAAGACCCAGGGCGGCCAAACAAACACATGCATATTTTAAAAAGTACTCTTTGCTAAAACAACAAAGCCCCAGCGTGCCTTTCAGCCAAATCCATCTGAATGAAGCATCTGGTAAGGCCAGAAGACCCAGACCCCTGGGTTGGAAGAGGCAGGAGGGCCTGTACACAAGGTGGAGCCTGCCAGCCCCGCGGGCGCCCCCGCCCGCCCCCAGGTGGCATCTCATAGGACGTCTAGGGCAGAGCCCAGTGGTCTCATCTAAACGGGCACCAGCAGACTCAGCAGGGCTTCTGCACTGCATGGCCCGGCCCGGGGGGAGATAAGGGTGGGGCTGGGGCCGAGCCGGGAGCCAGTCTGGCCCTCAGCACTCCATGGGCTTCTCGAGAAGGCCCACTCCATGACGGAGCCTCCCTGGCCCCCTCTTCCCGGCCTGACATACAGCAGACAAGAGGGGGAGCCACGGCTCTGCCGTGGACACTGCAGTTCCTTGGGCGCGAAGAGGACTGATCAGGGCCTGGAGAACACGGGTTGTCCTCCAGTGGGGAGGTGAGCAAAGGTGCATCTGGAGGGGGGAGCGCGTGGTGTGCCTCTGGGAACATGTGGTGTTCCCTTGCCCACCAGGCTCTGCAGGGTTCCTGGAGTAGACTTGGTGCTTCGCCATTGCTCACCCAGGGAACACCACCCACCCTCCCAGACCCCCGCGGCCCCCTCAGCTCCGCGCCCTCCCTCCGTGGCTTGGGTCCGCCCCTGTTGTCTCACGTGGCTCCCAAAGTGGCTGCGGGTGGCTCCACGCCCCTCGGGGGCTGGGTCAGGCCGCGCCCTGCCGTACTCCCCCACCCTGCGCTCTCACCTCCTCCAGGCTCCTGCGGATGTCGCCCAGCATGGACAGGACGTCTTGCGTGGGCACCACCCCTGTGGAGAGGGCACCGTCAGCACAGCTGTGGCCGCAAGGCACTCGGCCCCGACCCTCAGAGCGCCAGCTGTGGGCCCCGGGGGACCACTGTGACCCCCGCAGCCCTCCCCCTCCATGCAGCACACAGGCCTGTGGTCCTCCTGACCCGGTCCGCCCTCCTCCTTGCTCCACGACCCACGCGCGGGTCCCGCCGAGCCTGAGCCAAGGCCCCGCTCACCCTGTTCGCCCACCAGGGCCATCAGCAGGTGCTGCTCCTTCTCGCTGGGCTTGCTCAGGGAGATGTGCCAGGCGCCGTGGCGGCCCTGGCGGGGCAGCACGCCCTCCACCAGGGCCAGGAGCTGCAGTCCCCGGTGCCGCCGGAACGCCTCCTGAGGGCAGAGAGGAGTCTCACTCCCTGGGGGTGGGGCCGCCGAGCCCCGCTTCTAGGCTTGGCCCTTCCCACCAGGGGAAGGCCATGGGGGCTGCCCAGAGGGGCTGCTCGGGGAGCCCCGGGACCACAGGGGACAGTGGGGGAGCAAGACCCAAGTCCACCTAGTCCCTGCCCCAGCCTCTCGCCCCAAGGAGGGCAAGCATGGAGGCCACCCAGGGCTCCTCACAGGCGAGGCAGGGACAGATGCCCCTACATAGGGCCCGAGGGTCCACACACAGCCTGTGGCGGAGAGCTGGGACAGGCCGGAGAAGGGGCAGGCGGCCACCCCAGCCCGGCCCTCGCCCGTCACTGCAGAGACAGGGCCCCGAGTCAGGGAGGACGCCTGTGCCCTCGTGGGCTGCTGCGTGAGCAGAGGACTAGCTGAGGGGCCATGGTGCGAGGGGGCGGGTGCGAGGAGACCTCCTTCCCATCTGACACTCCTGTCCTGCTTAGGTCTCCTTCCCCGTGTGCACAAGGAACTACACAACTTAAAGACAAGCGGCAGGCACCAAACAGGAACTCAGTGTGAGCAAGAGACCTCGCTGCTGGCTCCCAGGGGGTCACTGTCCCCACGCAGCCCCCCGCAAAGAGACCCTCCCCAGTCTGAGCGGTGCCCAGCAGCCTCTCCCCTCTCAGACGCAGGCAGCCACCGCCCCCAGCTCCTGCCTCTTGAGCGCCCGGCCTCAGAGCTGCCACTTGTGTGGGCCCCGACCCTCCTGACCTCTTTTCTGCTGGAGCCCAAGCTAAGGGGTGAGGCTGTCATGCCCACAAAATGACGAGCCTCCTGCTGCCATGGCACGTCCAGGAGCAGCTCCCACCAGCCTCAGACTCGTGGCCTCACAGGAGCCGGTTCAGCTCCGCACCCGCGAGAGGCTGGTGCCTGGAGACGCCTGGGTGAGCCAGAGGGAAGCCCCCGCCCCCCAAAACAGCTGCTGCTGTCGGCGTGTGTGCGCCCAAGAGCTCGGGGCCTGAGCAGAGCGTGTGTCCTGAGCCCCCTTGCGTATGAGGACCGCACACTCATACGTATGAGGATCGTATGAGGACGATCAAGGTCCACCTGGCTGGCTGGCTCAAGCCCTAGACCCACAGGGCCATCTCTGAGGAGGGCCTGATGACTCGATCTAATTTCATACCATGTATTCTGTAGACGGGAACTGAGGTAAAAGCACTGGCGTTGGAATCCGTGTGGGTTCAAATTTCGGCTCTGCCACTCATCAGCTCTGTGACATTAGGCAAAATACTGTTCCTCTCTAAGCCTCGGTTTCCCATCTGAGAATGTAGGCACTGATCTGAAAACTATGGGCTTACTGTGAGGGTTAAAAGTACTTTTTCAACCACAGGTGCGGGGACAACTGGATGTCCCAACAGAATACAAAACCACACCTGGACTCATACCTCATACCCACACCAAAGTCCATTCCAGGTGCATTTTACATGAAATGCTTTCAGAAGTAAGCATGGCCTTGGAGTGGGCAAACATTTCTAAATTGGACCCAAAACTACTAACCACGAAGGAAAAAAATTGGTAAGTTGGACTATTTTATGGTGAAGTTAAAAAAAAAAAGACTATCACTTATCAGAGGGTTCTATTAAAAAGGTGAAAAAGCAACCCACAGAGTAGGAGACGGTCACACCATACACACAGAACGGGGGTTTCATACCCGTGACATGTAAATGATTTACAGACATCAATAAATGAAGTCCGCTAATCCGGTCGCTAAGTGAGCAAAAGGCCTGATAGGCACTTCACAGACAAGAGGCTCAAACACGTATGACAAGCTGTTCAGTCTCCCCGATCATTAGAGAAATGCAGAGTAAGCCACAAAATGCGCCAGCACACCACACACCCCGCCAAGTGGTTCAACTGGAAACAATGCTGACGGCCAGCGGCCCCGGAGCGCTGGGCGCTGCCGTGAGGAGCACACTGCTGGGCCACGGTGGGGAGCTGCTGGACAGCACCCAGCCACAGTGACCCGCGGCGCCGCCCGTCAGAATGTGCCCCGTGCCCACCGGCCAACTGCAGACCCCAGAACCTCCAGAGCAGCAGACCCACAACAGCCTGGAAATGAAGCTCCTCAGAGGCCCGTCACCAGTCAGAGGGATGAAGACAGAAGGGGCATGAACGCACGGCAACGCATGCGGGGACACAGACGGCTCCCGAGGCAGGGGGCGGAGGCCCAGGGAGGCAGAGCAGAGTACTACACCCTCCAAGAGTCCACTTCTGTCACCGTAAGAGGCATGCAGGAAGGTACCCTGAGGAACAGTCTGGAAGGCGGTGTGGGCCTCAGGACGGGGCTGCTCTCTCTGACCCGAGAGCCGCCCTCCCCCGGCTGTCCTGCTACAGCGTGAGGACGCCCCCAAGCACAGATGCGGGTGTGCCCTGTCTTCCCTGCTAAGCCCTCTCTGGGCAGGGGACCCTCCCCAACGGCCACAGCAGAGCCCCAGCTACCGCCTGGGCCCTGCGCTGACACACAACTCCTCACAGTGACTGGCAACGAAAAATGGGGCGGCTGCTGCACCAAACTGGAGGGCAGCTCCTCCGAAAGTTACAGATAAAATCACCAGGTGATCTGCAGACCCACTTCTGCGTGTATACCAACGCAGCTCAAAGGAGAGTCTGGAAGAGGTATTTGTACACCAAGTTCGCAGCAGCATTTTCCACAACAGTGAAAACATGTCTATCAACAAATGAACAGATAAACAAAACGTGGCCCTCCCACACACTGGAATACTGCTCAGCCTTAAAAGGAAGGCAGTTCTGACACCTGCTACAGCCGGTGTACATCTTGAGGACACGCCGCTCAGCGGGACTAGCAAGTCACAGCAAACACACACCGAGTGCGACCCACTAACACGAAGGGCCCCGAGCAGCCAGGCTCACAAGCACAGGGAGCAGAAGGGTGGCTAAGAGAGCGGGGGGCGGAGCTGTTCAGGGGGACAGCTCCAGCTCTGCAAGATGGAAGGTCCTGGGCTTCCGCTCGGCAATGACGTGCCCGTGCTGAGCAGCCGCACACTCAGAGACGGCCGAGGTGTGGACTTTGTGCTAGGCTTTCTACCACAGTCAAAAAAAGTCCCACCATGACAACGACTGATTAGGTAGATGTCAAACATATCAATGACCTCAGAGATGCAGATGACACCACCCTTATGGCAGACAGAGAAGAGGAATTGAGTCTCCTGATGAAAGTGAAAGAGGACAGTGAAAAAGTCGGCTTAAAACTCAACGTCTGGTCCCATCACTTCATGGCAAATAGCTGGGGAAACAGTGGAAACGTGGCTGACTTTACTTTTTGGGGCTCCAAAATCACTGCAGGTGGTGACTGCAGCCATGAAATTAAAAGACACTTGCTGCTTGGAAGAAAGGTTATGACCAACCTAGACGGCACATTAAAGAGCAGGGACATTACTTTTTCAACAAAGGTCCGCCTAGTCAAAGCTACGGTTTTTCCAGTAGTCATGTATGTGAGAGTTGGACCATAAAGAAAGCTGAGCCCCGAAGAATGGATGCTTTTGAACTGTGGTGTTGGAGAAGACTCTTGCTTGGACTGCAAGGAGATCCAACCAGTCCATCCTAAAGGAAATCAGTCCTGAATATTCATTGGAGGGACTGATGCAGAAGCTGAAGCTCCAATACTTTGGCCACCTGATGGAAGAGCTGACTCACTGGGAAAGACCCTGATGCTGGGAAAGATGGAAGGTGGGAGGAGAGGGGACGACAGAGGACGAGGTGGTTGGATGGCATCACTGACTCGATGGACGTGAGTTTGAAGAGGCTTGGGGAGTTGGTGATGGACAGGGAGGCCTGGTGTGCTGCAGTCCATGGGGTCGCAAGGAGTCAGAAATGACAGCGACTGAACTGAACACACATTAAATGAGAATAACAAAGCAGATAAAACCAAGGAAAACAAAGCATTCTAATTTCTTTGTGTTGTCTGGGAAGAAAAAGAGACATTAGGGTTAGACTCCATCATCCAAGCGTGCACCCCACAACCCCAGCTCTCAGGGCCCCACAGACTGGCTCTAGGTACCACGCGTCCACGGCCAGCGAGAAGGCTCCCTGGAGAATGCCGGTTCTGGGCCGGAGGGAGGGGACATGCAAGGAGAGCCTGGAACAGCCCGCTGCACGGAAAGCAACAACGCCGGGGCCTCCCTGGTGGCCGCGTGGTGAAGACTCCACCTCCCAGTGCCAGGGACATGCTGAGCCCTGGTTGGGGACGAAGACCCTACACCCTGCACAGCAGCTAGGCCTGTGCACCCCGACTCCTGAGCCCCTGTGTTCTGGAGGCCGTGCTCCACGGCGCGTGAGTCCTTGCCCACAACAGCAGGCCCGTGTGATACAAGGCCACAACTGAGACCTGACACAGTCAGATAAACAAACGAAAAGGAGAGCAGGGCAGCTATCAGACATCAGCAGACCGGCCAGAAGGGCTCAGAAGCCAAAACGGAGAGCAGGGCAGCTATCAGACATCAGCAGACCGGCCAGAAGGGCTCAGAAGCCGACTCAAGAGAGGCTTTCACTGGCCAAACAGGCGCAGACACAGCAGGCTGCCCACCACCCAGTTCCACAAGGGTCAAGTCACTGGCCACTGGCGTCGCTGACATACAACACCCTCTGAGAGGAGAGCAGGACAAGGCATGCTGTGTTCTGGACACACAGGCCCCTGGAGAGGTGGCATCTACACTGAGGAGGAACGTTGCTGGCTCCAGATACCCCCTCTGCCCCACACGCAGCAAAGCACTGAAGTCATGAACTGCGAGACCCTCGAGCCAGCGGCAGCCTTCCCAAGACCCCGGCTGCAAGCAGCCCCTTCAATAATCACATGCATCCCCGCTCGATGTCCACCTCTCTGAGCAGCTCCTGGGGGCCTCCGAGAGGCTGCCTCCCAGGCCCCTGTGCTCAGACGCCAAATGAACTCGACCCACAGCCCTTGCATAGAGCATTTTCTCCAGTTAACAGAGTGAGCATACATGAGATTGAGAACTGCCCTGGGTTAAAGCACGCCCGTGATGTCAAAATGTACCCACTTATAAAGATGCTGGGAAGAAGTAAGTGTCTCACTGGTCACTTCCAGATTAAATATGTGCATATACTTTCACCACCCCGCCCCAAATCCACTAAAGAATGAATGTTGTTTTTCGAGGTCTGAAACCACAAAGACAAAGCCACAAAAAAACGACAGAGGAGACGAGAGCCACATGCTTGGGCACCAGAAGCAGAGGGCAGGTTGGTTCCCAATTCAGCGAGCCAGTCCTGAGGCGGCCTGGGCAGAGCCGGACTCAGTCACACCGGTGCACCCACTCCCCGAGCACTTGGGGTGCGCAGTGCTGGTGAGCTCTGGGGGAGAGTGGGAGCTCCAGTGACCTCCAGGACAGTGCTGGACAAGACAAGTCTGCTTGAGAAGCGGGCTCCATCCAACACTGTAAAACTGACAAATATCCCTTCTCCCTGCACAAGACTAAAGTTCATCTTCAGTGATGGTGAAACACAGGATCTGTGACCCTGAGGACAGCAGACCCAACAGTGGGAGAGGCTCACTCCGCACATGAGTGCAGTGAATGAACTTCCCGTCAGGCACGCCTGTCCTGACACAGACACACAGCCCTTTCCCACCTGCCCCAGAACACTGGCCCCATACCCTCCAGGAGGACGGAAGTTCCTCCTTCCAAGATCCTAATCACCTAGGAAGAAGGACCTAAAGACACATAAGACATTCTCAGACACAACGGCCCAGCCAGACCACCCCCAGAGAAGCTCAGTGAAGCCCACCAGCGGGCTGCGCTGGCCCTCCTGAAAACAGCCCCAAACTAATGCCCGCAGACACCTGAGAGGACACGTGTGGGAAACTGACCAGAACAACACACAGGGAAAGCAATCTGCAAAGACACAACACTGTCCACAAAATCACAAACGGGGCACGCGCAAAGAGCCCTGGGGACTTACAACCAGAGAGCCCCCTCTTCTCGGGCGCTGGTGGGAGCAGCTCGTCCCCCCACAACCCCCACAGGGCCCGGCCGCCTGCCCGCCGGCACTCACACAGTCTACATTCTCGGTCATGTTCAGGACGACGTAGTTCTTCCCGGCCAGGTTGCTCCAGTCTTTGCAGATCACCTGTGCAGTGAAACAGAAGGGCGTCTGGGGGGAGCCTGAATGGAAACCCCTGGAATGCAAGGCGGGCGCGGCCGTGACGGCTGGGGAGCAGACCAGCTGTGTCACCTCCACGACTGACAGCTCCCAGCCCAGCCGACGTTCCCAACCCGCTCTCTCACTCAGGGACATGAGGCGCCAGCCCAGAGGCTCCAGGGCGGAGGGAACTGGAATGCTCTGAAGGGCGAACAGCGCACCTGTGGGTGGACACCTGGGCTGACTGCCCAGGACCACCCTTTTCCTTCTGGGGCTGGGCATGGGCCGGGCTGGGTGTGTGTGAGCATGACTCGGGTGAGGAGGAGGGCAGGGTGGCGGCACACGTGGTGGGGGCTAGGGGGGAGGGAGGCTGGTGAGAGCGCCCTCCTGAAGCTAAGATAAGCAGGGGGACCCTGAACCAGGGGGGTCGGGGGGGGGGCACCGCATCTTTGCAAGTCAGTGTGGAGAGGATGCTGCTGCTGGGCTGTGAGCAGTGCCCCCGAAGTCTGCTGCCTGCCCTCCCCAGCCCGCTGCCCACCCCTCCCCCCACCATCACTACCTGCGTGGAATCCCAGGGCCGTCTGGATGGAGCCCCCCGGGCCTGCCCTTCCTGGGGCTCCTGCCTGAGGTCATCTCGCCCCAGAGTCACAGAAGAAGGTGTCAGCTCTGTGTCTCCGGGAGCCAGCGGGAGAGAGGCCGAGGCTCCAGGCTGCAGGGCATCTCTGCCAGGGCCCTCAGCCCCGCTGGGAGCCACTGTCTGAGGGAAGGAGGCGGGGGACGGCCCCACACCTGGCTGGCCGGCCAAGCCCGCAGCTGCAGCAGTGGCCTCCTCAGGCTCTGGAGGGGCCTCAGACTCACCGCCGCGCCCCGCGGCCGGCAGCACCGTGGGCCCTACCCCTTGGCCGGCCGTGTCCTGACCCCTCAGGGTCACTGGGCTCAGGCTGACCCTGGATGGGGACAGGCTGGGCTCCATGCTGCTGCCCGCCTCCCCCCCTGAGGCCGCCTGGTCCCCTGACTCCTCTGGCCGGTGCTCAGGAAGCCCCGGGGCCCGGCTGCTGCCCATCGGCAGGACGCCGGGGGCCTGCCTTCGGGTGTCCTCCTGGGGTCTGGTCACCGGCAGCAGCTGCTCCTCCTCCTCCTCTCCGGGGGGCACGTGCCAAGGTGGCCCCACCAGGTTCGCCCCAGGCAGCGGGGAGGGGAGATTCAGGGTCTCCTGACTCTGGCCGGTGTTGTCCGTAGGACCCGCCTTCTCAGTCAGGTCCGGAAAAACGTAATCTGTGGGCAGAGAGGGAGATTTCACTCACGAGCTTCACTGTTCATGGATCTGCTGAGCAGATGATAAAAACTACCAGGAGAGCTCAGAGAATCAGACAACCTCTCAACCAAAATAAAGAGGAAAAGTCAGCAGCAGAAGAGGGAAGTTCTTACCATCAGAATCAAGGAGAGAGAAGTACTGTGGGCTTAGTGAGGACACAGAACTCAGGGAACAGAGGGTAACGTTTCCGGTTATCATTAGCATCTCAGAAACACACAAACTGCATCCCTAAAGTAAGAACGGGGTACCAAGAAAATCAAGCAGTCTTTTAAAAAGAAAAGGTCTTGGATTTATTTGCAGGGTAGCAATGGAAAAACAGACATAGAGAACAGACTTATGGACACGAGGAGAGGGTGAAATGTATGGTGAGAGTAACATGGAAACTTCCATTACCGTATCTAAACTAGATAGCCAAAGGGAATTTGCTGTAGGTCTCAGGGACTCAAACAGGGGCTCAACCTAGAGGGATGAGATGAGGAGGGAGATGAGGTGAGCTTCAAAACGGAGGGGACGTATGTATGTATACCTATCGCTGATTCATGTTGAGGTTTGACAGAAAAGAACAAAATTGTATAAAACAACTATCCTTCAATTAAAATATAAATTAATTAAAAGAAAAGTTCTTGGAAACTAAAAATCATTTCCTAAAGAAAAGTCATCAGAGCAAAAGGAAAAACAGGCTAAGAGATACAGGCAATAGCGTGGGTGGTGTCCAGTCAGCGTGAGCCTCAACAAGACAGAGACACCCCAGTCCAGGCCTCCCAGGAGGGACCTCAGCCTGGAGGGGACGTGAGCAGGGGACAACGGCACGCTCACACCTAGCCTCACTCTCGGACACATCAGCTCTCAGAGAACAAACGGGTTACCTACAAAGGAACAAGGAACAGACCATTATCAAACTATCATCAAGCTTCTAATCAACAACACTAGACCACAAGAAGGAAAAGTGTGCTCAAAATTCTGAGGGAAGCTTATTTTGAACTTGGAATTTTATACCCAACCAAACTATCATTTAAATGTGATTACAAAATAAAGGCGCTTTCATACACACAAAGTCTTAAAGGTTTTACTGTCCACAGATTCAGAGAGAATTACATAAGGAAAAAAATTCTCCAAGAAATCCAAAAAGATGACACAGGAAATCAGTAAACTATGAGAAATGTCATGAAAATAAATCTCAGGACAGAAGCTGTACAGCAGGCCTAGAGAATGAGAACAAAGATCCAGAGGACTCTAAGAATCACTATTTTCATAAGAAAAGTTTTGATTTTTTAGAAGCTGACTGATCACTGAAAGTCTACTATAAAATTTAAATGAGTAAGTAAAACCATGCACCCAGCCCACTTTGCTAACTGTTCTCTCTGGAGCAGCAGAGACAGAAATTCAAGATCTACCCCTGCATACTCTGTAGGGAAGCTGACCTGCTCCTGGTACAGAGCAGCCAGGGTTAGGCCTGCTGCTGAGATGGTCCCCAGAGCACAGCAAGGAAACCCACACCAGCCCCTAAGACTGAGCAGTCTAGCACCCCCTTTACAGACACCGAGGAACAGTCGGGATTCACAGGACACAGGAGGGAAGCCAGGCTCAGGAAGGAGCGTGACTGTGAGGCAGCAAAGCAACTGTCCTCCGAGAGAAGGGTGAATCCAGTCAACAAAGGAGCTCTTGGAAAGAGTGATCTTTAACATCCTCAGAGACAAAAAGACACTACCTCTGTAAACCCAGGATGTGTGCGTGCTGAGTCACCTCAGTCGTGTCCCACTCTGCAACCCTATGGACAACAGCTCGCCAGGCTCCTCTGTCCATGGGAATTCTCCAGGCAAGAAGACTGCAGTGGGTTGCCATGCATTCCTACAGGGGATCTTTCTGACCCAGGGATCAAACCCAGGTCTCACATCTCCTGCACTGGCAAGAGGTTCTTTACCACTAGCACCACCTGGGAAGCCCCAAATCGAGGAGGGAGAAGAATAGAACTGTTTTACTTCAATCTAAGTAGGAATTTTATAACTGACCCATTTAAAACTAAAATGCAACACAAAAACATGATTGAAATGGACTGGCTGACCTCTTGCCAGGAATCTATACAGCAGAATGTCAGGTGGGTGGGTGCCTGGGCATAAAACATACAAAACCACTTCCAATTGTGAGGTCTAATTTCTAACCTGAGAGCAAAGCAGAAGAATCAGATGGAGGAGGGGGTCAAAGGCAGCAAGAGGCAGGGGCTTGTCAAAGCGGCTCAGGAGGGACGGAGCTGATGGTAGTAAGAGACGACAAGAGAGGGCCAGACGCAAGCAGCAGCCCAGGGCAGGGCGGGCGGAGGGGCTGAATGTGGAGGGAGCCACGCCACTAACAGAAACGGTGACATCAGAGGAAAAGGGTGCTGGGAACGGCCAGCAGCGTGGAGAGGGCCTGACAGGGGCAGGTCAGAGAGGCGCGGCCCTGCAGAGCCCCACTGGGCAGAGCATCCCCAAGCGGAGGCCTGAGCTGACACGCCCTCCACTGCCCAACGCTGGCGCACCCGTCCAAGTAATGGCAGGGCCCTCGGCTGCCCTGGGCTTCCGTTTTTCCTGTGACAAGAGAGGGTGCCGAGACCTAGGATCTCTAAGGTTCTCTCTAGCCGGTTTTTTGTTTTTGATGACTGTGTTCTTACTCCAGCAGCCTTAAAAGCAACAGTCTCCTGTCCACACAAGAAAGACACAGGGCTCACTAGGGTTAAGCTACCGTGGACAAGCAGGGTGGCCTTCTCCACTCTGCGTCCCCAGCACCTGACACAAAGCCCGCAGACTGGACAGCGGCACAGCCTGCCTGCTGAGCTCCTGGTGCCCACCACCCACCTCCTGCACCCAGGAAGCCCCACAGGCGGATCGGACCTCCAGGCACGATGCAGGCCCCTCTGCAGGCTGCATCAGCTCCTCCCCTCTCCCTAAAGGTCTCACTTTCAGACCATCAATCCTGACTCATCATTTCTGAACTTTCAGTGAGTTGACTGTTTCTAAAGACTCTATCTACTTCCTCAACACAAAAGTCTCCCAAACTGACATCTCCCACCAAGCCTCCAGCCTCATCCAGCCCCTTCCTCTCTGGTGACTTGACGAATCACTGATGCTCACTTGTCCTTGGCATCAGCAGAATTCTCTTTTCCTCCTTCTCTACCACCTCTTGGCATCCAAAATTATTCCTTCCCCTTTCACTGTGTGATTTTCATCTCCACTGAGCTTCCCAGTGCTCATGTATGGATGTGAGAGTTGGACTATAAAGAAGTCTGAGCGCTGAAGAACTGATGCTTTTGAACTGTGGTGCTGGAGAAGACCCTTGAGAATCCCTTGTACTGCAAGGAGATCCAACCAGTCCATCCTAAAGGAGATCAGTCAACTGAACTGAACTGAGTATGAACTGGAGGCCCATGGACACGGCACTTAACCCCCATAGGTCTCCCTTCCCTCATCTGTAAACTAAGAACAGTACGCAGCATGCAGGTCTGTGGTCTGGACTCAAACAGGTGGCCCTGGGCACCAATGACAGCACAGTTCAGTTCAGTTGCTCAGTCGTGTCTGACTCTTTGTGACCCCATGAACCAGAGCACGCCAGGCCTCCCTGTCCATCACCAACTCCCGGAGTCCACCCAAACCTTTGTCTATCGAGTCACTGATGCCATCCAACCATCTCATCCTCTGTTGTCCCCTTCTCCTCCTGCCCCCAATCTTTCCCAGCATCAGCATCTTTTCCAGTGAGTCAGCTCTCCACATCAGGTGGCCAAAGTACTGGAGTTTCAGCTTCAATATCAGTCCTTCCAATGAGTATTCAGGACTGATCTCCTTTAGGATGGACTGGTTGGATCTCCTTGCAGTCCAAGGGACTCTCAAGAGTCTTCTCTAACAGCAGTTCAAAAGCAGCAATTCTTCGGCGCTCAGCTTTCTTCACTGTTCAACTCTCACATCCATACATGACCACTAGAAAACCAAAGCTTCAACTAGACAGCCCTTTGTTGACCAAGTAATGTCTCTGCTTTTTAATACGTTGTCTAGGTTGGTCATAACCTTCCTTCCAAGGAGCAAGCATCTTTTAATTTCATGGCTGCAGTCACCATCTGCAGTGATTTTGGAGCCTAGGAAAATAAAGTCAGCCACTGTTTTTCCATTGTTTCCTCATCTATTTGCCATGAAGTGATGGGACCAGATGCCATGATCTTAGTTTTCTTTTCTTTTTTTTTTTTTTGCTGTTACTATCCTCATTTTATTTTTTATTATTATTTTTTTCCCTCCCTTTTGATCTTAGTTTTCTGAATGTTTTTTACTCTCCTCTTTCACTTTCATCAAGAGGCTTTTTAGGTTCCTTTTCACTTTCTGCCATAAGGGTGGTGTCATCTCCATCATCTCCTGGAGCACCACAGTCTCCTAGATACCACTTTCTCCTAGAGCACATCTGTCTCCTAGGCATGTCTACTGAGCACCATCATCTCCTTAAGTTCACTGCCTCCTGGAGCAACGGTGTTTACTGAGCATTGACGTCTCCTGGAATACCACGGTGTCCTTCTAGACATAGATACATGTCCTTCTAAACCACAGTCTTCTAGACATCACTTTCTTCTAGAGCAACAGTCTCTCATGCACAGTTCTGTCTCCTCTGAAGTACTGTCTCCTTGACACCACTGTCCCCTCAGCATCACTGTCCGAGCACAACAGTCTCCTGGACACCACTGTCTCCTGGACCCTACCGACTCCTGGACGCCATTGTCTCCTCGGCACCACTGTCTCCAGGACACCACCATCTCCAGAGCACCACAGTCACCTGGATATCGCTTCCTTGTGGAGCACCTGTCTCTCTCGCAGAACACTGTCTCTTGGACATCGCCATGTCCTTGAGTACCACAGTCTTTCGGACACCACCGTCCCCAGGAGCACCACTGCCTACCGACAGCACCGCCTGCTGACTACCGCCGTCCCCTGGACACCCCCCACAGCCCGGAGCACCACTGCCCCCTGGCGAGCACTGTGAAGTGAGCACCCTTTTCTCCTGGACCCTATCATCTCCTGGAGCACGCGTCTCATGCAGAACACTGACTACTGTGGGCCGTGGTCTCCTGGCGAACACTGTCTTTGGAGCACCATTGCTGTCTGGACCTGACCCTCTCCGAAGCACCACTGTCTTCTAGATGGACAGTACCTCCTGAGTACCACAGCTGTTTGAGTACCATCTCTTTAAAAGCAGGGTTTCCTGAACACCACTGGCTCCTGGGCAGCACTCTCTTGAGAGCACCACGGCCTCCTAGACATCACCATCTCCCGGAACACCAGTGTCTCTGCAGAGCACTGTCTCCTGTGCACCATGCTCTCCTGGACACAGAGGTCTCCTGAACTTCACTGTCTCCTTGGCAGCACTGTACTGAGCAGCACTCTCTCTTGGACCCCACCATCTCCTGAACACCACTGTCTCCCAGAGCGACAGTGTCTCCTGGGCATCATAGCCTCCTTGAGCACCATGTTCTCCTGGAGACCCACAGTCTCCTAGAAAAGCGCCATGTCCCGGAAACTCGTGTTTCCCGAGCACCACTGTTCCCTGGACACCAACGTCTCCTAAATCACCACTATCTCATGCATGACACTGTCTCTGGTGTACCATGGCCTCCCAGATACCACCATCTCCTGAGCACCACTGTCTACTGGACCAGTGTCTCTTCAGTTCAGTCGCTCAGTCGTGCCTGACTCTGCGACCCCAGGGACTGCAACACGCCAGGCCTCCCTGTCCATCACAAACTCCTGAAGTCTACTCAAACTCATGTGCACTGAGTTGGTGAAACCATCCAACCATCCCATCCTCTGTCGTCCCCTTCTCCTCCCGCCTTCAATCATTCCCAGCATCAGGGTCTTTTCCAGGGAGTCAGTTCTGCGCATCAGGTGGCCAAACTACTGGAGCTTCACCTTCAACATCAGTCCTTCCAATGAATATTCAGGACTGGTTTCCTTTAGGATGGAATGATTGGATCTCTTTGCAGTCCAAGGGACTCTCAAGAGTCTTCTCCAACAACACAGTTCAAAGCATCAATTCTTTGGCGCTCAGCCTTCTTTATGGTCCAACTCTCACATCCACACACAACCACTGGAAAACCATAGCTTTGACTAAATAGATCTTTGTTGGAAAAGTGATGTCTCTGCTTTTTAATATGCTGTCTAGGTTGGTCATAACTTCCCCTCCAAGGAGTAAGCATCTTTTAATTTCATGGCTGCAATCATCATCTGCAGTGATTTTGGAGCCCAGAAAAATAAAGTCAGCCACTGTTTCCACTGCTTCCCCATCTATCTGCCATGAAGTGATGGGACCGGATGCCATGATCTTAGTTTTCTGAATGCTGAGCTTTAAGCCACCCTTTTCACTCTTCTCTTTCACTTTCATCAAGAGGCTCTTCAGTTCTTCGCTTTCTGCCATAGATGTGGTGACATCTGCGTATCTGAGATTACTGACATGTCTCTTAGGCACCATTATATCCTGGACCTACCTTCTCCTGGGCACCACTGTCTCTGAGAGCAACAGCATCTCCTGAACACCACAGACATCCCGAGCTCCACATTCCCTTCAAGACCACCATCTTCTGGGTACCTCTGTCTCCTGGCTACCACCATCTCTGAGCACTGTAATCTCTTGGACACCATCCTCTCCTAGGCACCACTGTCTCTTGGGCACCGCCATGTCCTGTAGAACCACTGTCTGCTGGACACCACTGTCTCCTGGAGCGACATCTCTCCTGGACGTAACTCTTTGCGAGAGCACCACTGTCTGCTGGACACCATCGTCTCTTGGAGGACCATAGTCTCCTGGACCCCACAGTCTCCTGGACACCACTAACTCTGAAGCATCACGGCCACCTGTGTACCACGTTTACGGAGCACCACCGTAAACAGAGCCCCACAGTCTCCTGGAACAGCATAGTATGCTAGATGCCACTTTCTCCTGGAGCACCATTTTTCCTGGACACCACAACCACCACATCATCTCTGGGACCCCACAGTTTCCTGAGTCAGTTTTCTCCTGGAGCAACAATGCTTCCTGAGCACACCAGTCTCCTGGAGCACCACTGTCATCTGAAACACCATAGTCCCTGAACACCACTTTCTTCTTGAAGAACGCTGTCTCCTGAGCTCCGCTGCCTGCAGTACCATCGTCTCCTGGACACCACCATCTCCAGGAACACCACTGTCTCCTGAACATGACCATCTCCTGGGCACCATGTTCGCATGGAGCCCACTGTCTCCTGGAAATCACCACCGTGTGGAGCACCACTTTGTCCTGCGAGCACTGTCTCACGAGCACCCCTGTCTCCTGGAGCACCACAGTCTCCTGATCAGCACCCGCTCCTGTGCACCGCTGTCTGCTGGACACCACGGTCTCCTGTTCACCATGTCTCGCAGACACCACTGTCTCGAGGCGACCTCCCTCCTGGACACAGCTGTCTCCTGGACACGACTCTCCCCTGTGTACCACTGTCTGCTGAGCACCTTGTCTCCTCAGCACCACTGTCGCCCTCAGCAATGATGTCTCCTGAGCCCCAAAGTTTCCTGGAACTTTGGAACACCACCATCTCCTGGAGCACCTCTGTCATCTGGACAGCACCGTCTCCTGATCACCACCGTCTCTTGATCACCACCGTCTCCTGGAGCACCACAGTCCTGCATGCCACCGTCTCCAGGAGCAGCACTGTCTGTTAATACTACCATCTCTTGAACACCACTGTCTCCTGGGCAGTGTGGTCTCCTGATTACTACTGACTCATGGACAACACAGCTTCCAAGGGCACCATATCTACTGACACCACCATCTCCTGAGTACCACTGTCTCCTGGAAACCTATGTAACGGGGAGCACTACTGTCTTTTGAGCGGCGCTACCAAGTGAGCACCACTTTCTCCTGGAGCAGCAATGACTCATGCAGAATACTGTCTCCTGTGCATCACAACCTCCTGAACACCACCATCACCTGGGACATCAGTGTCTCCTGAGCCCCACTGCCTCCCAAGCAGCACTGTCTGCCGAGGACCGTTGTCTCCCTGACCCCACCCTCTCCTGAGCACCACCTCTCTGACACCACGCCGGCTCCTGGGCAGCACGGCCTATTGAGCACCATTCTCTCCTAGGCAGCACCGTCTCCTGGAGCACCATGCTCTACTAGACACCACTTTCACCTGCAGCACCACTGTCTCCTGAGCATCAGCATCTCCTGGAGCATCATGCCACCTGGGCACCATGTGTATTGAGCACCATCGCCTCCTGGACCCCCCAGTCTTCTGAGTCAATTGTCTCCCAGAGCAACAGTGTTTCCTGAGGACCACAGTCTCCTGGAGCACCACCATATCCTTGAAACTGTAGTCCTCTAGGCACCACTTTCTTCAAGAGCAACACTGCCTCCAGAGCACCACCGTCTCCTGGACATCACCAACTCCAGGAGCATCACCGTCTCCAGAACACCACAGGACACCATGGTCTCCTGACATAGTTGTCCCCTGGACACCATTCCATCCTGGAGTACCACTCTCCTGGACACTGCCACCTCATCAGCACCGTGGTCTCTTAGACACCACCATTTCATAAATCGACACCGTCCTGCAGACACCACCACCTCTTGACCACCACTGTTTCCTGAGCACTGTCACCTTCTGAGTACTATAGTCTCCTGGAATCCACCATCTCCTAGAGCAACTTTTCTCCTGGACACAACTGTGTCCCAGGGCACCACTGTATGCTGGACACCAGTGTCTCTCGTGCACCATTATCTCCAGGGCCCCATCTCGTCCTGGGCACCACTGTCTCCCAGAGCAACAACATCTTCTCAACAGCACAGTCTCCTGGAGTACCACAGTCTCTTCACCATTACCATCTTCTGATCACCGTCTCTTGTGCACCACCATCTCGGAGCACCACAGTCTCTTGGACACCACTGTCTCCCAGGCACCATTTGTCCCGGGTGCCACTGTCTCCTGGACACCAGTGTCTCCTGAATTCCAGCACCTCTGGAGCACTGCTGTATCTGGCAGCAACAACGTTTACTGAGCTTCAGTTTCCTGAAGCATAACAGTCTCCTGGAGCACCACTGTCTCTCGGACTTCACTCTCTCCTGGGCGCCACTGACTTAGGGACCACCATAGTCTCTTGGATACCAGCGTCTCCTGAGAACCATTGTCTCCTGAAGCTCCAGTCTCTTTAACACCGGTGTGTCCTAATCATCACTGTCTCATGGATACCAGCATGTCCTACAGCACCACCCTCTCTTGAATACCACCGTTTCCTGAAGTACCATGTTATCTAGGATACTAAAGCTATGGTTTTACCTATAGTCATGTATGGATGTGAGAGTTGGATTATAAAGAAAGCTGAGCGCCAAAGAATTGATGCTTTTGAACTGTGGTGTTGGAGAAGACTCTTGAGAGTCCCTTGGGCTGCAAAGAGATCCAACCAGTCCATCCTAAAGGAGATCAGTCCTGAGTATTTATTGGAAGGACTGATGCTGAAGCTGAAACTCCAATACTTTGGCCACCTGATGTGAAGAGTTGACTCACTGGAAAAGACCCTGATGCTGGAAAAGATGAAAGAAGGGAGGAAAAAGGGACGACAGAGGATGAGATGGTTGGATGGCATCACCAACACGAAACACATGAGTTTGAATAAACTCCAAGAGTTGGTGATGGACAGGGAGGCCTGGTGTGCTGCAGTCCATGGGGTCACAGAGTCAGACATGAGAGAGCAACTGAACAGGGACTGTCTCCTGGAGCATGATCATCTCTCAGAGTAGTATACTCTCCTGGACACCACCTTCTCCTGGAGCATCACTGTTTTGAGGACACCATTGTCTCCTAGAGGACCAATGTCTCTTGGGAACCACTGTCTCCTGGAACACCACCATCTCCTGGAGCACCATTGTATTCTGGAGATCACTGTCTGCTACGCAGCACTGTCCTCTGGAGACCACCGTCTTCTGAGCACTATTATCTCCTGGACACTATAGTTTCTTCAACATCACTGTCTCCTGGATATATCAACTCCTGGAGCAATCTGTCTCCTAGACTCAACTGTCTCCTGGAGCACCACAGACTCCTTGCCTCCACTGTCCCCTCAGCAGCACTGTGTCCTGACCACCACCGTCCCCTGAGTAGCACCCTCCCCTGAGCACTTCCATTTCCTAGAGTACCATATTCTGTTGGGCATCACCATGTCTTGGAGTACCAAAGTCTCCTGGACAATACCATCTCCTGAGTAGTACAGCCTCTTAGACACCACTGTCCCCTGGACACCACCATCTCCTGCACACCATTGTCTCCAAGAGCAACACTGTCCTCTGGGGCACCACTGTCTTCTGGGCACCTCCATCTCCTGAGCAGCACCGTCTCCTGCATACTACTCTCTCCTGAAGCACCAGTCTCCTTCCCACCGCCGTCTTTTCAGCACTACTGTCTCCTGGAACACCACCCAGTCCTGACCACCATCATCTCCTGGACCACCATTTTACCTGGACTTACTGTCACCTGGAGCACTACTATCTCCCAGAACACTATTTTTCCTGGACACCACCATCTCCTCAAGTCCACTTCCCCTGGAGCACCACCTTTCCTGGAGCACCATTCTTCTAAGACACCACAGTTTTGCAGAGCACCACCACCTCCTGCAGCACCACCATCTCCTGGAACACTGTGCTGAACACCGCTACCTCCATACACGACCATCTCCCAGAGCTGGACTGTGTCCTGGAACACCATCGCAGGATTGCACAATGACCTAGACCATGAAGACTTGACCTAAGACCTATCCACGGACAGCCCTGTGGCCACGGAGAGCAGGGCTCCATCCTGGTTATTACTCCCATCTTTGTCTTCCTGTTCCATCTACTTCAGGTGTCTGGAGTCAGGTCCCACAAACCCCAAAAGCCTGTCAAGGACAAACATGCTTCTCACCTGGACACAGGTTTGAACAAGCAGAGGCCCAGGAGACACTTTCAAGACAGGATGAAAGGACATCAAAGCTTGTTCCTGTGCCCTGGAGAGGCGTCACAGAGAGTCAGGAAGGGTCCCTCATGGCCCACGCCGCCTAGCGGAGGCTCCAGCTTGCTCTCCATGTGTGGAAGATCAAGGGATGGCTAAGCTTCCTGGGGCTCAGCCAGCCAGCCAGCCAGGTCTCCTCACTGTCCCTGAGACACAGAGGCCCACCTGGGAACTCATTCAGTCCCCCTCCCCATTAGCTGCCCTGCCTGATACACTGGCCCCCGTGCTGAGGAGCGACAGCGCCCCCAGGTGGCGGTTGTTGGAAATGACATCTCCCCTGAGCTATGGGGAACATCAGGCCTGCACATCCCAGAGTCAGCGCCCACAGCCCTTCTGGAACTGATTCAGAAACAAAGCTCGGAGGAGGGAGGACACTTGCTCTGTGTCGTGAGGCCAGACCTGTCACAGCTGTAAGGCTTCGGATCTCAGGCTTCCGTGTGTAGGCAAAGCCAGTCTCTGAAGACACGTTCCCAGCCAGCCAGGCAGGGCCAGAAGGGGCTTCAGACACCTCGGGAGCCAGCTGATGCGGCAGCATCACCTCCGTGGTCCTGACCCCTTTGAAACTAGGCTCCTTCGCTAGCTTGGCTGACATATAATAGCCAAGGTCAAGCATCAGAGTTCTGCAGGTGGATTTTAAATTCTGGTGACCAGTCCCAGGGCTCAGCACAGCCACCTCGCTGGGATGTGAGGCTGTAACGAATGACATAAGGGATGCACAACCCCAGGCCCACAGAGGCACTAACCCTCCCCCTCACCTGCAGGTTCTGCACCCCCTGAGCTCAAGCATGGCCAGGCTGCGGGTGGTGGGCTCCGGTGTGGCTGTGGTGGGACCCCAAGGAGTCCTGGGCCCCGACAGCAGCAGGACCTGGGAGGTTCCCTTGGCCAAGGCATGACGGCTGTGATGTTGTCTTAATGGCAACCCATTAAAGCTTATTTCTTGTTTATTCTATTTCAATACAAAACTGCATAAGATTATACATGGCAGAATTATGTATACATAAGGGTAAATTTACTCAGCAGAGAGTGTCTAGAATACGTCTACAAAGATGGGCTGCAATCCTCTTCAAGATCACATCTTGGCCTCCTTCAGGAGGCATTTCTGTGTCGTTGGCTTCCCCTCCCCCCCCAATTTCCTTAAACTCAACTGAGACGGTTCACTTACAACCTAAGCCCATTTCGGTTTTATCCTCTAAGAGAGAAAAACCTGGGAAGCACCTCCCTGAGGGGGAAATCTACATGCTTTCTTAGGTGCCCCAATTTGCCTTCCTTTCCTGCAGCTAAAACCATAATTCCCATTATTCTCAATCCTCCCCACTGTCACTTACACCCTCTTGTGAGACTCCGGACGCCAGTTTTAAGAGCACTCACAGCAGGGCACAGGACATGTGCCCACCTCTTCTCCTGAGCGCACCGAAACCACAGCTAACTGCGGAATAACCACCCCCAGGGAGACCCTGGGACCCACCGAACAAGACATGCCACATCCAAAAACAGAGGAGAAGTGGCAATGAGAGGGTGAGAGGGGTGCCATCACAGCAAAATTAAGCCCCACACCCACCAGGCGGGCAACCTACAAACTGGAGAACAAGCATACACAGAAGCTCTTCCACTGGAGGGGAGGTTCTCAGCCTCACCTCAGGCTTCCCGACCTGGGGGTCCAGTGACAGAAGCAGGAGTCCTCAGAGAGCCTGGCTTTGAAGGCCAGCAGGATTTGATTGCAAGACTTTCACCAGACTGCCAGAAACAAAGATTCCACCTTGGAGGTCACACGCAGAATCTTAGCACACCAGTGACAGGGACAGAGGAGGACAGTTACACACACGGTTGTAGAAATCCCAGCTGTCTGGCCGCTACGTCCTGTCTGACTCTCTGCGACCCCGTGGACTGTAACCCGCCAGGCCCCTCTGTCCAAGGGATTCTCCAGGCAAGAACACTGGAGTGGGTTGCCATTTCCTTCTCCAGGGGATCTTTCTAACCCCAGGGATTGAATCTGAGTCTCCTGCATGGGCGGGCAGAGTCTTTAGTACTGAGCCACTGGGGAAGCCTAGCAGAAGAACCATAAAAAGTCCCAGTAGGGATCTACAGATAAGAGAGAAACCTAGGAAACTTTAGGAGGCAACTGAAGGTCAGCACTTTCTTAACAGTAGAGTGTAAACAAAAGCAGGCCCCAGGCCATTAGGTGGACCAAAAGGTCACTGCCTTTCTGCTTGAAGAAGGTGGTCTTTTCTTCTCCCCCTTTCCACTATAAAATCTAGCCCCTTAATCCTTGGGCAGAGCTCCCTCACCTGCCCACTTGTGTTTGTTACAAGTGTCCTATGTGAATAAATCTGTTTCTTGCCTATCAGTTTGCCTCTCACTTATTTCCTTCTGTGCTGAAATACAAAGAACCTGAGCCTCAGTAAGCAGGGTTTTGATCAGGTTCAAGTCCCAGGAAGGATTCTGGCCAGGTCTGAGTCCTACAAGTTCAATCCAATCCGAGGGGAATGGTTTCAGTTGGCAACCACAAAGGGACAGTAGTAAGATAAGAAAAGGTTTAAAATTAGGTCTCGGAACTAAAGAGGCCTGTGGGGTGTCTCGAGCCACTTATACTGGGGAAGACAGCCAGCTGATGTCTGCTTATTTTTGACCAGAGGGTCAACCCCTTATGCTTATGCCCATCCAGCAGCAGGAATAGGACAGAATTGTTAAAATCTATATTCTTTTCCTTGATACTGAAGTTTTTTTCCTACATTCTTGTTCATTTCTGCTCTATTTCTTTCTTTCTTCTGTCAACCTCAGAAAACCTGTGTGACCATCAAGGTGTAGTTTTTATTGCTTCCTCTCCCTTCCCTCTGACCCTTACATGTGCTGACCCTTTATTCCCAACTTATAGTGAGACCAGCTCCAGCTCATTGACAACATCACTGGGGACACCTTCTGTACTGTTTCTTTTGCAACAAATTTTATTCACTAATGTGGTTGGGAGACTACCCTGGAAGGGATAGCATTGAAACTTCTAAGTGCAAATCTTGATCAAATTGTACAGTGGGTTTTGACTTAACAGCAGAAATCTGGACAGCATGGTAAATAGGAACATCTTCTTAGGTTTGGCTCTGAAATGGGTCAGGCTGCCTCAACCCCACACAGTATCCCTCTGGGCTGTATCCTCCAAGACTGGGAAAAATTCAGACAATGGGGAATAAAAAGAAAAAAACCTGATTAGGCTATGTAATCATGTTTGGCCAGGATGAGTTAGGAACCCAAAAAAGCGGCCACCAAGCAGGTCCCTGAGTTACACTACAGCGCTGTTAGACCTACTCTGCAGAAGAAAGCCTAGGTGGGGTGAGTTCCCATATGTCCAAATTTTCATTGTATTTAGGGAATGAGACCTAAAAGGGATTTAAGGCATGTGCATTTCAGAGGAATAATTCTAGTAAGGACACAGAAAACATTTTAACTGCTCTACCTGCAAGGGGGGGGGGGGCTCCTAAAAGCCACACCCTCCACAAGGAGGGGCCAGAGCTACCACCCAACTACTGGGAGGGGCCACAGCTCCAGGAGCAGGTAGGAGCCCCTCGCCCAGCTAAGGCCACTGCCCCAGGGGAAGAAAAGAGGCCTTGCCCGCCTCCTGGAGCCTCTTCTCTGCGCCCTGAGCTACCCAAGAGGCCCACCTTAGGTCAGCCGGCACCTGCGGTACCAAGCAACTGGCCCTACAGTGCGCCCTGAGAAGCTCCTGGTGGGCCAAGAGGCAGCGAGGGTCTGTGTGCTTCTCTCAATGTCTGAATACGGCGGAGGGCAACCTGGGAAGTTGTTCTGACGATCTTGAACTCTTACGAAGGACTTTACCCAACTAGTGAGATCTTCTGATTTCACCTGGGGACTCACAGCTCTTACTATCCACTGCTGCACTCCTGAGGAGAAGCAGCCTGTCATAGTGGCAGCCAGAGCCCAGGCAGACCACCAGGACCGCCAGGCAGGACTGTCCCCGAGGCAAACCCAGCTGAATCCCACTGATACAGACAGACAGGATCATATGATCAACTGTTTCACAGAGGGTATGAAGAAATGCAGAGTAAAACCCATTAATTATAAAAAGGGGAAAGAGGTCCAATTGGGACAGGAAGAAAATAAATCCTGCAGTCTTCAAAAGGAGATTAGCGGAGGCTTTTAGAAAGTATACAAACCTGGATCCCTCCTCCCCGGAGGGCAGGCCCTTCTGGCTATGCATTTCATAGTCCAGACATCAGCTTGAAATTCAAAAGGCAACTGCTGGTTCATGGACTCAAAGGAACAATTTCCTCCAACTGGCTTGTTTGGTTTTCAGTAATATGGATAAGGCCAAAAAGGCTGAACACACCCAGAGAAATGTGCAAAAGGCTCAAATGACTGCAGTGGCTTTGTCCCCTCAGAGACTACCGTCTGGGCTAATCTGGCTCTGGCGGACCACAAGGCCCGTGGGCACCCACCCAAGGCCGGTATATCCTGTGGCGACAAGAGGGGCCCTGGAGGAAGGACTGTGGTCAGTGCACCCACTGCAGACAACCAGGGCATCGGCAAGGGAGTTCCACAAAGATATCTGCTTCACTGACTTTGCTAAAGCTTGACAGTGCGGATCACAACAAACTGTGGAAAATTCTTAAAGAGATGGGAATACTAGAGCACCTTACCTGCCTCCTGAGAAACCAGAATGCAGATCAAGAGTCAACAGTTAGAACCAGACATGGAACAACGGACTGGTTCCAAATTGGGAAAGGAGTATGCAAATGCTGTATATTGTCACCCTGCTTATTTAGCTTCCACGCAGAGTACATCATATAAAATGCTGGGCTGGATGAAGCACAAACTGGAGTCAAGATTGCTGGGAGAAATATCAATAACCTCAGATATGCAGATGATATCACCCTTACTGCAGAAAGTGAAGAGGAACTAAAGAGCCTCTTGATGAAAGTTAAAGAGGAGAGTGAAAAAGCTGGCTTAAAGCGAAACATGCAGAAAACTAAGACCATGGCATCTGGTCCCATCACTTCATGGCAAATAGATGGGGAAACAGTGGAAACAGTGGCTGACTTTATTTTTCTGGGCTCCAAAATCACTGCAGATGGTAATTGCAGCCATGAAATTAAAAGATGCTTACTCCTTGGAAGGAAGGTTATGACCAACCTAGATAGCATATTGAAAAGCAGAGACATTACTTTGCCAACAAAGGTTCGTCTAGTTGAGGCTATGGTTTTTCCAGTAGTCATGTATGGATATGAGAGTTGGACGGTGAAGAAAGCTGAGCAGCGAAATATTGATGCTTTTGAACTGTGGTGTTGGAGAAGACTCTTGAGAGTCCCTTGGACTGCAAGGAGATCCAACCAGTCCATCCTAAAGGAGATCAATCCTGGGTGTTCATTGGAAGGACAGATGTTGAAAATGAAACTCCAATACTTTGGCCACCTCAAGCGAAGAGTTGACTCATTGGAAAAGACCCTGACGCTGGGAAGGATTGGGGGCAGGAGGAGAAGGGGACAACAGAGGATGAGATGGCTGGATGGCATCACCGACTCAATGGACACAGGTTTGGGTAGACTCCGGGACTTGGTGATGGACAGTGAGGCCTGGCGTGCTGCGATTCATGGGGTTGCAAGGAGTTGGACATGAATGAGCCACTCAACTGAACTGAACCCATTCTTAAAACCCTGAGGCATTTTCATTTGTATGAGATTAAGGGCTGCTTCTGAATTGTGGGGTTGGAGAAGATTCTTGTGAGTTCCTTGGACTACAAGAAGATCCAACCAGTCCATCCTAAAGGAAATCAGTCCTGAATATTAACTGGAAAGAATGTTGAAGTTGAAACTCCAATACTTTGGCCACCTGATGCGAAGAGCTGACTTATTGGGAAAGACCCTGATGCTGGGAAAGATAAGAGGGCAGGAGGAGCAGGGGACGACAGAGGATGAGATGGCTGGATGGCATCATCAAGTCAATGGACATGAGTTTGAGTAAACTCCGGGAGTTGGTGATGGACAGGGAGGCCTGGTACGCTGCAGTTCAGGGAGGCCTGGTGCGCTGCAGTTCATAGGGTCACAAAGGGTCAGACACGACTGAACTAAACTGACCTGATGGGCTGGTAATCAAGCAGGGGAGCCCCTCCACACTGAGCCTGACTGAGCCTCACACTATGCTACCTCAGGTCCCAGGGGAAGTCAGTTGGCTTACTGTGTTATGTCTAAAGGATACATTCTTCTGCTTTCCACTGGTCGAAGAACCTCAGTCCCTTTTGGCCCAAGAGTGGACAAACCCAGATACAAAAGAAACCTGACAATGTACTTGGACTCGACTCCTCCTATAAGATTTATGGATAGCCTGCATATTTTCGGGAATACCATGGCACAACACTAGAGAGAGTTAAAGTTAACAGATGGAGTTACTCTGCAATATACACAGGACCTTTTAGCAACAAGTTTTTCAAAGAAGGCATAGGATGAGAACAGTTTTAAGACTCTAACTCATTTATGGAAAAAGGGTTACTGTGTGTCTAAAGCCAAGGTATAAATTTCTAAATAGAGGGTTCAGTATCTGGGATGTGTGCTTATCCCAGGAAAGAGGTTTATTTCTGCTGATAAAATAGTGTTAATTCAAAGATTAAAGTCATGAAAAACAGTAAAACAGCTTAAGGCCTGCTTGTGAACACCTGGGTATTGCTGGATTTGGATTCCTGGTTATAAGCCAGATGTCCAATTGCTGTATGAGCTTCTAAAACAAAACACAGCAAGGGGACCATTAAATTGGAGGGGATACAGGAGAACAAGTCTTCCAAACTCTAAAAGGAAAATTATTAGGCCCCCTTGCTCTGGGGCTGCCTAATTTAAAAAAATCACTTTTTCCTCTTTGTGACTAAAGAAAGGGTATGGTCCTTGGCGTGCTAACCCAGCACTGAGGACCTACAGGCCAACCTGCTGCACATCCACCTGGGTCTGGACCGGACAGCGGCAGGATGGCCGGCCCGTCCGTGAGCAGCGACAGCAACTGCCTTGTGTTCGGCAGCTGATGCTCAGCTGACGCGGGGCCAAGGGACAGCAGCGGCCACACCCGTCAGGTGGTCCGCTCTAACTCGCAAAGGGGGCCCACTGGTGCCCAGGGAACACAGTCAGACCAGACACTGTGCGCCACTGCCAGACAGTTCTGCTCACGCTTTTCAACTGCTGAGTCACACACACGCAGAGACAGCGGCCTGAAACCATCCTCTCCCAGACTTAGGACTATTGTAGGAAAATGGTTTGGGTCTTCAAGATCATGGCTGAAATTTTAGAACAGGAACTACGAGGCCTCTGTGTTCATGTGTTCATGTGTATCTATATGTGTGTTATTCAGTTCAGTTGCTCAGTCGTGTCAGACTCTCTGCGACCCCCATGAACTTCAGCATGCCAGGCCTCCCTGTCCATCACCAACTTCTGGAGTTTACTTAAACTCACGTCCATTGCGTCAGTGATGCCATCCAACCATCTCATCCTCTTTCGCCCCCTTCTCCTCCTGCCTTCAATCTTTCCCAGCATCAGGGTCTTTTCCAATGAGTTGGTTCTTCGCATCAGGGGGCCAAGGACTGGAGTTTCAGCTTCAGCATCCGTCCTTCCAATGAACACCCAGGATTGATCTCCTTTAGGATGGACTGGTTGGATCTCCTTGCAGTCCAAGGGACTCACAAGAGTCTTCTCCAACACCACAGTTCAAAAGCATCAATTCTTCAGCGCTCAGCTTTCTTTATAGTCCAACTCTCACATCCATACATGACTACTGGAAAAACTGTACCTTTGACTAGACGGACTTTTGTTGGAAAAGGAATGTCTCTGCTTTTTAATATGCTGTCTAGGTTGGTCACAGCTTTTCTTCCGAGGAGCAAGCGTCTTTTAATTTCAGACTGCATTACCATCTGTAGTGATTTTGAAGCCCAAAAAGATAAAATCTGTCACTGTTTTCATTGTTTCCCCATCTATTTGCCATGACCAGATGCCATGTCTTAGTTTTCTGAATGATGAGTTTTAAGCCAGCCTTTCACTCTTCTCTTTCACTTTCATCAAGAGGCTCTTTAGTTCTTCTTTGCTTTCTGCCATAAGGGTAGTATCATCTGCATATCTGAGGTTATTGATATTTCTCCCGGCAATCTTGACTCCAGTTTGTGCTTCATCCAGCCCAGCGTTTCTCATGATGTACTCTGCATAGAAGTTAAATAAGTAGGGTGACAATGTACAGCCGTGACGTATTCCTTTCCCTATTTGGAACCAGTCTGTTGTTCCATGTCCAGTTCTAACTGTTGCTTAAGTGCTGGGTCACTTCACGCTAAACAACTGACAGGGAGGGAACACGAGCCCCACCCATTAGCAGACAAGCAGATTTAAGTTTTACTGAGCCCTACCCATCAGAGCAAGACCCAGTCCCTCTCATAAGGAAGCTTACACAAGCCTCTTAAGACAGCCTCATCAACTACAGGGCATACAGGAGAAGCAAAAAGAACTGCAGCCTGCAGGAAAAAACCTGCAATCACAAAAGTTATACAAAATGAAAAGGCAGAAAATTACATCCCAAATGAAGACACTAGATAAAACCCCGGGAAAACAACTGAATGAAGTGGAGATAGGCACCCTTCCAGAAAAAATTCAGAGTAAGGACAATGAAGTTCACACAAAATCTCAAAAAAGGAACAGGGGCGAAGACTGCAAAGACACAGGGACTGTTCAACAACAACCGAGAAGGAATGACACAAGACACAGAGGTGAAGAGCACAGCAGCTGGAATAAGAACAAACCAGAAAGAATCAACAGCAGAGTAACTGAGGCAGGGACTTCCCTCATGATTCAATGGTCAAGATGCTGGGCTTCCACTGCAGGGGGCATAGATTCAATCCCTGCTCAGGGAATTAGGATTCCACATGTCGTGCAATGTAGCAAGATAATTAAAAAAAAAAAAAAAAAGAATAACTGAGGCCAAAAAATGGATAAGTTACCTGGAAGACAAAATGATGGATATCACTGCAATGGGACAACATAAAGAGAAAAGAATGAGGACTTCCCTGCTGGTCCACTGGCTAAGATGCCAGGCTCCCAATGCAGGGGCTCAGGTTCAATCCTTGGTCAAGGAACTAGATCCTACAGCCTACAACTGAGAGTTTGTACGCTGCAACTAAAGATCCACGTGCCACAACCAAAAGACCCTGACGCCACAACAGACTCAGAACAGCCAGGTATATAAATACATAGTTCTCAAAACCTTTTAAAGAATGAAAAGAAAACAGTCCAAAAAACCTCTGGGACAATATTAAGTGCATCCAGATTCACAGTATAGGGGTCCCAGAAGGAAAAGATAAAGAAAAAGAACCCAAGAAAACACCTGAAGAGGTAAGAGCCGAAAACTTCCCTGACATGGGAAAGGAAACTGTCAATCAAGTTCAGGAAGCACAGATAGTCTTAGGCACAGTAAACCCAAGGAGAGACACGTCAAGACAGATACTAATCAAACTGACAAAATTAAAGACAAAGAAAAAACACTAAAAGCAAGAGAAAAATAACAAATAACATGCAAGTGGAATCCCATAAGGTTATCAGCCTATTTCTCAACAGACACTCTGCAAGTAAGGGAATGGCATGATACATTTCAAGTGATGAAAGAGAAGAACCTACAACCAAGAATACTCTGCCCAGCAAGACTTTGAACAAGATTCAATAGAGAGATCAAAAGCTTTCCAAACAAGCAAAAGTTAAGAGAATTCAGCACCACTAAACCAATTTTACAACTAATGCTAAAGGAACTCTAGGCAAGAAATGCAAGAGAAGGAAAAGATCTACAAAAAATAAACCCAAAACAATTAACAAAATGATAATAGGATCATACATAATGATAATTATCCTAAATGTAAATGGTTAAATGTACCAACCAAAAACATAGACTGGCTGGGTGGATACAAAAACAAAACCCATATATACATAGATATATATCTATAAATACATATATATAGTCCACTAGAGACCCACCTCAGACCTATAGACATTTACAGTCTGAAGGTAAGGGATGGGAGAAGGTGTTTCAGACAAATGTAAATCATAAGAAAGCTGGAGTAGCAATACTCCTACCAGACAAGAGACTTTAAAACAGACTGTTATAAGAGGCAAAGGTCACTACACAATGATCAAGGGTTCAATCCAAGGAGACTATATAGCAGATACAAACATACATACACCCCACATAGAAACACCTCAATAAGTAAGGCAAACACTAACAGACATAAAGGGAGAGATCGACAATGACACAATAATTGTGAGGGACTTCTAACATCCCGTTTGCATTAGCAGACAGGTCATCCAGACAGAAAATCAATAAGGAAACACATTTACAGAGCATTCCATTCAAAAGCAACAGAATACACGTTCCTCTCATATGCACATGGAACAGTCTCTAGGACTGACCACATGCTGAGCCACAGGAAGCCTTGGCAAATTTAAGAAAACTGGGATCATACTAAGCATCTACTCCAGTCAGAACACTATGAGATTAAGACTAAATTATAAGAAAAAAAAAAAACTAAAAAAAAAAAAATGAACATGGCGTCTAAACAATATGATACTAAACAACCAATGGATCACTGAAAAAATGAAAGAGGAAGTCAAAAACACCTAGAAACAAATGAGAATGAGAGAATTCACACAATAATCTATAACCTATGGAATGCAGCAAAAGCAGTTCTGAGAGGGAAGCTTATAACAATACAATCTTATCTGAGAAAACAAGAAACATCTGAAATAAATAATATAACCTTGTACCTAATGCAACTAGAGAAAAGAACAACCAAAATCTAAGTTCACAGATTAAAAGAAAACATAAAAATCAGAGCAGAAACAAATGAAATAGAGACAAAGAAAACAATAGTGAAGATCAATGAAACTAAAAGATGGTTCTTTGAAAAAATAAAAATTATAAACCTTTTGCCAGATTCATCAAGAAAAAAAGGGAGAGGGCTAAAATTAATAAAATTAGAAATGAAAACAGAGAAGTTACAATGGACACCACAAAAATATAAAGGCTCATAAGCGCCTACTACAAGCGGCTATGTGCTAATAAAATGAACAACCTGGAAGCAATGAACAAATTATTAGAAAGGTACAATCTCCCAAGACTGAACCAGAAGGAAATGGAAAATGTGAACAGACCAACCACAAGCACCAAAGCTGAAACGGTGATTTAAAACTCCTAACAAAGAAAAGTCCAGGACCCGACCACTTCACGGGCAAATTCCATCAAAGGTTAGACAAAGAGTTAACACTGATTCTTCTGAAATTGCTCCAAACAACTGCAGAGGAAGAAAACTCCCAAATTCATTCTATGAGGCCACCATCACTCTGATATGAAAAACAGCCAAAGACACTACAAAAGAGAAAAGTACAGGCCAATATCATGAACGAACACAATCACAAATGCAAATCCTCAAAAAAATATGGAAAATCTGAATTCAGCATACATTAAAAGGATCATATATCATGACCAAGTGAGACTTAGTCCAGGATGCAAGGATTTTTCAATATCTACAAATCAATCAGTATGATAACATCACATCAACAAGCTGAAGAATAAAAACCATATGATCGGGGCTTCCCTGGTGGCTCAGTGGTCAAGAATCTGCCCACCAATACAGGAGATGAGTTCGATCCCTGATCTGGGAACGTCCCATGTGCCGTGACACAATGAAGCCTGTGCCCCAAAGCCTGGGGGCTGTGACCCCCGAGCCCAGACGCCACCACTGCTGCAGCCCGCTGGCCCTAGTGCCCGTGGGCCGCAGCTAGAGAAGCTACTGCGAGGGGACACCGACGCGCCGCAGCTAGGGAGGAGCCCCTGCCCTCCCCAACAGGGAAAAAAAGCCTGCAAAGCAGCCAAGATCTAGCTCAGCCAAAACCAAACGAATTATTTTTGTAAAAATCATAAGATTATCTCACTAGATCCAGAAAAAGGTTTGACAAAATTTAGCACCCATTTATGATTAAAAAAAAAAAAAAACTCTCCAGAAAGTGGGCAGAGAGAGAACATATCTCAACATAATAAAGGCTATATACAACAAACCTACAGTTAACAGCATACTCAATGGTGAAAGGCTGAAAGCATGTCCTCTAAGATCAGGAACAATACAAGGATGTTCACTCTCACCAGTTTTATGCAACACTGTTTTGAAAGTCCAAGCTACGGCCATCAGAGGGGAAAAAAAACTAGGCTGGTGCAAAAGTGACTGCAGTTGTACCTTTCTGAGCTCTGCCCTTTGATGATGGGATACATTCTGAAACGAATTCGCTTATAGTGTATATCATTTTAATGCTTGTTTCTGGCTTTTTTTTTTTTGCTAATAACTTATTACTTGTTGTTTATTTCATATTTATTTTAGACTAGGGAAATGATGGTAGACAAAAACCAAAACCAAGCAATTTTCCTACTTGATCTCAAAATGGGTGATAAACAGTGATGACAACCTGCACTATCAACAATGTGCTTGGCCCAGGAACTGCTAACCCAAGACACGGCACAGCGGTGCCTCTGGACGGTCACGGAGCGACCAGAGCCTCAAGGAGAGGAGCGCAGCAGCCAGCGGTCAGAAGCCAGCAACCAGCAAGAGCACCGCTGGCGCGCATCCTCTCAGAGCCGCACGAGGGACTGCCCAGGAACTCAGCACGCACCATTCTGTGCCCGGTTCGCATCTGAGCACACTGGGAAGGGGAGGAAGCTCATTAAGTGGGAGTCTCAGGAGCTGACCAAAAATTAAAAACATCAGCATTTTGAAGTGTCATCTCAGTGCAGCTCAGTTCAGTCACTCAGTCGGGTCCGACTCTGCGACCCCATGAGCTGCAGCACGCCAGGCCTCCCTGTCCATCATCAACTTCCGGAATCTACCCAAACTCATGTCCATCGACTCGGTGACGCCATCCAGCCATCTCATCCTCTGTCGTCCCCTTCTCCTCCTGCCCTCAATCTTTCCCAGCATCAGGGTCTTTTCCAATGAGTCAGTTTCTTCACATCAGGTGGCCAAAGTATTGGAGTTTCAGCCTCAGCATCAGTCCTTCCAATGAACATTCAGCACTGATTTCCTTTAGGATGGACTGGTTGGATCTCCTTGCAGTCCAAGGGACTCGCAAGAGTCTTCTCCAACACCACAATTCAAAAGCATCAATTCTTTGGCGCTCAGCTTTCTTCACCATCCAACTCTCACATCCATACATGACTACTGGAAAAACCATAGCCTTGACTAGACGAACCTTTGTTGGCAAAGTAATGTCTCTGCTTTTCAATATGCTATCTAGGTTGGTCATAACTTTCCTTCCAAGGAGTAAGCATCTTTTAATTTCATGGCTGCAGTCACCATCTGCAGCGATTGTGAAGCCCAAAAAAATAAAGCCAGCCACTGTTCCCCCATCTATTTGCCATGAAGTGATGGGACCAAATGCCATGATCTTCGTTTTCTGAATGTTCAGCTTTAAGCCAACTTTTTCACTCTCCTCTTTCACTTTCATCAAGAGGCTCTTTAGTTCTTCTTCCCTTTCTGCCATAAGGGTGGTGTCACCTGCATATCTGAGGTTATTGATATTTCTCCCGGCAATCTTGATTCCAGCTTGTACTTCCTCCAGTCCAGCATTTCTCATGATGTACTCTGCATAGAAGTTAATTAAGCAGGATGATAATATACAGCCTTGACGTACTCCTTTTCCTATTTGGAACCAGTCTGTTGTTTCATGTCCAGTTCTAACTGTTGCTTCCTGACCTGCATACAGGTTTCTCAAGAGGCAGGTCAGGTAGTCTGGTATTCCCACCTCTTTCAGAATTTTCCACAGTTTATTGTGATCCACATAGTAAAAAGCTTTGGAATAGTCAATAAAGCAGAAACAGATGTATTTCTAAACTTGCTTGCTTTTTTGATGATCCAGTGGATGTTGGCAATTTGATCTCTGGTTCCTCTGCCTTTTCTAAAACCAGCTTCAACATCTGGAAGGATCATCTAGGTAACAACAATGAACCATTTCTTGATTGAATTGTGATATGTGACAAAAAGTGGATTTTATATGACAACTGGTAACAATCAGCTCAGTGATCAGACTGAGAAGAAGCTCCAAAGCACTTCCCAAAGCCAAACCTGCACCTAAAAAAGGTCATGGTGCTGTGAGAACACCAAAATTGCCACTAGCTGTTGAACAACCATTAACAGGATGACCATGGAACCCACCGCAAAAGATACTCCCTTTCCAAAGAGGATGACAGAGAACAAGATGGTTGGACGGCATCACCCACTCAGTGGACATGGGTGTAAGTAAACTTCAGGAGAAGGCAAAGGACAGGAAAGCCTGGCATGCTGCAGTCCATGGGGTTGCAGACCGCTGGACACGACTGAGCGGCTAAACAACCACAGACGCAGAAGCAGCCGCGGTGAGACTGCAGCAGGCGCCCGACTGCACACCCACTGTATCTGCCCATCCCAGGTGACTGGGTTAGAGCTTTACTGGGCAAGGCCCTGCCCACCAGGACAAGACCCAGTTTTCCCTACTGGCAGTCCTATCAGGAAGCCTAAACAAGCCTCTTCGCCTCCTCCATCTGAGAGCAGACAGAAGAAGCAAGAAGGACAATCCCACAGCGGTTAACCCCACACCCATATTACAGAAAATCAATCCAATGAAAAAGCAGAAAGTTATGTCTCAGATGAAGGCACAAGAGAAAACACCAAAAAAACAACTAATGAGGTGGAGACAGGCAACTTTCGAGAAAAAAAATTCAGAATAATGATAGTGAAGATGGTCCAGGATCTCAGGAAAACAATGAAGAAGATGCACGAAATGTTTACCACAGGCCTACAAGAACTAAAGAACAAACAAGAGATGAGTAATACACTAGAAGGAATCAACAGAATGACAGAGGCAGAAGAACGATCAACGACCTGGAGGAAAGAATGTTGGAAATCACTGACACAGAACAGAATATTGAAAGGAAAAAAAGGAAAAGAAATGAAGACAGCCTAAGAGACCTCTGGGACAACATTAAATGCACCAATATTTGCAATATAGGGGTCCCAGAAGGAGACGAAGAGAGAGAGAGGACCTGAGCAGGTATATGAAGAGGTAAGAGCTGAGAACTTGCCTAACATGGGACAGGAAATAGTCAGCCAAGTCCAGGAAGCACAGAGTCCCAGGCAGGATAAACCCGAGGAGGAACACACGGAGACCCACAGTAATAAAAGTGACAAAAATTAAAGACAGTAAAAAACCTAAAGGCAACAAGGGTTAAAGGACAAACAACACACAAGGGAACGCCATCAGGCCATCAGCTGATTTCTCAAGAGAAACTCTACAGGTCAAAAGGGAATGGCGTGATCCATCTAAGTGATGAAAGGGAAGAACCTACAATCAGGAATACTCAACCCAGCAAGACTCCCTCAGATTCGATGGAGAAATCAAAAAACCTTCCAGACGAGGAAGTCAACAGAATTCAGCACCACCAAACCAGCTTTACAACAAATACTAAACGAACTTCTCTAGGCAGGAAACACAAGAGAAGGAAAAGACCTACGGAAAGGAAACCCAGAACAATTAAGAAAACAGTAATAAGATCATACACACTGATAATTACCTTAAGTGTAAACGGATCAAACACATCAACAGAAGGACACAGACTGGCTGGGTGGATGAAAATACAGGCCTGTACGCGCTCCCACTCACCACGCAACCCTGCTGGACTCCCCAGCCCAAACAGCATGCGATTAGTTCACACTGTTAAGTTAATCATGTTCCCATTATGGCTTTCAACTGTAATTATCTTTTTTTTGTTGTACTGACTGAAAACAGATAAACATCTTTCACTATTGTGATTATGTAATTATTACTCACTTAATACCATTGTATCATAATTTGTCAACAGAAAAATAATCGAGCTCTGTATCACCAAAACTAACAGAAAAACCTGCAATCACTTTTTAAAATCCAGATGTATATCAGCATTATCTTGAAATTTTTTGAAAAATACAAATGCCCAAGTATTGCTGTTTTTCCTCCAGAGCTCCAGATATGTTTCTAAAGCGGTTATGTTTAAAAAAAACTAGACTATATGATGATATTATATCTAGTTTGTTTCACTTTTTTTAACTTCACATTCAGTGCTCCCATTTCATTTAGTTTATGTTTTCCAATTTCTCCATCTCTTCTTTTTTTTTGAAGTTCTTTCTCAAGCCTTTACTTATTAGCATAGTAGAAAAACTTTTCCAAACATCTATATAAATAATATGTATAAAATATATTTTAGAAAACGTATTTTGCCTAATTAAATTTATGACATTTAGATTCCATTTGTTTGATTTAGCATGTAATTCTCCAGGCAAGAATACTGAAGTGGGCTGCCATTTCCTTCTCCAAGGGATCTCCCCAACCCAGGGATAGAACCTGTGTCTCCAGTATTGCAGGCAGCTTCTTTACTGTCAGAACCACCAGGGAAGCACAGAACAGTAGATTTTTAACTTAAAAAAACAGCTATGCAACAAGCAACAAAGGTTTACTGAATAGCACAGGGAACTATAGTCAATATCTTATAATAACATATAATGGAAAATAATTTCAAAAATAATATATGTGTATAACTGAATCGTGTTGATCTGCACCTGAAACATTATTAAGTCAGCTACACTTCAATAAGAGATATATATATATAAGAAAAAAATAAAAGAGATAACCAACAAGAACCTACTGTATAGTACATGGAACTCTGCTCAATATTCTACGGGAACCTAACTGAGAAAAGAATTTGAAAAAGAATAGAAACATGTACATGTATAACTCAATCACTTTGTTGTACACCTGAAAATAACACTGTCAAATAATTGTACTCCAATCTAAAATAAAAAGTTTAAAAAAACAAAAACAAAAAGGTCACGGTCACTGGTGGTCTGTTGCTGATCTGACCCACTACAGCTTTTTGAATCCTGGAGAAACCATTAATCTGAGAAGCATGCTCAGCAGAGCGCTGAGATGCACCAAGATCTGCAATGTCTGCGCCGTGGCCAGTGCTGGCCAATGGAAGGGGCCCGACTCTTCTCCACAGCCACGCGCAATCACACGTCACACAACCAATGCCTCAGGAGTTGGACAAACCAGGCCACAAAGTTCTGCCTCATCCGCTGCATTCACCTCATCTCTCGACACCCGACTACCACTTCTTCAAGCGTCTCAACAACTTAGTGTAGGGAAAAACACTTTTCTACAACCAGCAGAAGGCAGAAAATGCTTTCCAAGAGTTCACTGAATCGTGAAGCACAGATTTTTATGCCACAGGAATAAGCAAACATGTCTCATTGGCAAAAATGCGTTGACTGTAATTATTCCTATTTTGATTAACAAAGATGGATTTGAGCCTAGTTATTACAATTTAAAAGTCACAGTCTAAAAGTGCAGTTCCTTTTGTATGAACCTAATTAAGGAATCCAAAGTGGAAAAGAAGTTAAGCTGTCACTGTTGGTAGATGACATGATGCTATAAAGAACCCTAAAGACACTACCAGAAAACCACTGGAGCTCATCAACGATTCTGTAACGCGGCAGGTCACAAAGCACACAGCAATCTGCTGCGTCTCTGTGAACGAAGAGCACAGATCAGAAAGAGACTCAAGGAACAGTCCATCTGCCACTGCACCAGGAAGATCGAGCTGCTTAGAAATACATTACCTAAGGAGACCAAAAAACCTGTACTCTGAAAACTCCAAGATGCTGATGAAAGAAATCAAAGGAGATACAAACTGATGGAAAGATGTACCATGTTTGTGGACTTGAAGAATCGACACTGTCAAATGACTATGTTACACAAGGCTGATCCACAGCTTCAGTGCAATTCCTATCAAATCACCAATGTCAATTTTCACAAAACTGGAAACAACAACAACAAAAAATCTTACTATCTGTATAGGACACAAAAAGCCTTAAGATTAGAAGCAATCTTGAGAAAGAAAAACAGAGCTGGAGGAAATCAGGGTCCCTGACTTCAGACTACACTGCAAAGCCACAGTCATCAAAGCGGTGTGGTAGGGACTTCCTTGGTGGTCCAGTGGTTAAGAACCCACTTGCTAATGCAGGGGACATGACTTTGACCCCTGGTCTGCGAATACCCCACATTGCACAGGGGAACCAGGCCATATGCCACAACTACTGAGCCCGCGTGTGCCAACGACTGAGGCCTGCTTGCCGAGCGCCCGTGCTACCAGAGGAGCCACCACAATGAGGAGTGCACGCGGTGCACTAGAGAGCAGCCCCGCTCACCACAGCGAGAGCGCCCGCACACAGTGACAAAGACCAGCACAGCCAAACTAAGTGAATAAAGAACACGTTTCTAAAAACTAGCATGGGACTGGCATAAAAATAGAAATACAGACCAATGCAACAAAATGGAAAGCCCAGAAGTAAACCCATGCATTTATGGTCAATTAATTAATAAGATTTCCTTAGCAATCGATGCAAATAGAGGAAAACAACAGAATGGGAAAGACGAGACATCTCTTCAAGAAAATTAGAGATACCAAGGGAACTTTTCATGCCAAGATGGGCTCAATAAAGGACAGAAATGGTATGGACCTAACAGAAGCAGAAGATATTAAGAAGAAGTGGCAAGAATACACAGAAGAACTGGACAAAAAAGATCTTCACGACTCAGATAATCACGATGGTGTGATCACTCACCCAGAGCCAGACATCCTGGAAGGTGAAGTCAAGGAGGCCTTAGAAAGCATCACTACAAACAAAGCTAGTGGAGGCGATGGAATTCCTGCTGAGCTCTTTCAAATCCTAAAAGATGATGCTGTGAAAGTGCTGCACTCAATATGCCAGCAAATTTGGAAAACTCTGCACTGGCCACAGGACTGGAAAAGGTCAGTTTTCATTCCAATCCCAAAGAAAGGCAATACCAAAGAATGCTTAAACTACCGCACAACTGCACTCATCTCACACGCTAGTAAACTAACGCTCAAAATTCTCCAAGCCAGGCTTCAGCAATACATGAACCGTAAACTTCCAGATGTTCAAGATGGTTTTAGAAAAGGCAGAGGAGCCAGAGATCAAATTGTGAACATCAGGTGAATCATCGAAAAAGCAAGAGAGTTCCAGAAAAACATCTATTTCTGCTTTATTGACTATGCCAAAGCCTTTGACTGTGGAAAATTCTGAAAGAGATGGGAATACCAGACCACCTGACCTGCCTCTTGAGAAACCCGTATGCAGGTCAGGAAACAACAGTTAGAACTAGACATGGAACAACAGACTGGTTCCAAATAGGAAAAGGAGTACGTCAAGGCTGTATATTGTCACTCTGCTTATTTAACTTCTATGCAGAGTACATCATGAGAAACGCTGGGCTGGAGGAAGCACAAGCTGGAATCAAGACTGCCAGGAGAAATATCAATAACCTCAGATATGCAGGTGACACCACCCTTATGGCAGAAAGGGAAGAAGAACTAAAGAGCCTCTTGATGAAAGTAAAAGAGGAGAGTGAAAAAGTTGGCTTAAAGCTCAACATTCAGAAAATTAAGATCATGGCATCTGGTCCCATCACTTCATGGCAAATAGATGGGGAAACAGTGGAAACAGTGTCAGATTTTACTTTTTGGGCTTCAAAATCACCGCAGATGGTGACTGCAGCCATGAAATTAAAAGACGCTTACTCCTTGGAAGGAAAGTTATGGCCAACCTGGATAGCATACTGAAAAGCAGAGACATTACTTTGCCAACAAACGTCCGTCTAGTCAAGGCTATGATTTTTCCAGTGGTCATGTATGGATGTGAGAGTTGGACGGTGAAGAAAGCTGAGGACCGAAGAATTGATGCTTTTGAACTGTGGTGTTGGAGAAGACTCTTGAGAGTCCCTCAGACTGCAAGGAGATCCAACCAGTCCATCCTAAAGGAGATCAGTCCTGGGTGTTCATTGGAAGGACTGATGCTGAAGGTGAGACTCCAATACTTTGGCCACCTCATGCAAAGAGTTGACTCATTGGAAAAGACCCTGATGCTGGGAAGGAATGGGGCAGGAGGAGAAGGGGACAACAGAGGATGAGATGGCTGGATGGCATCACTGACTCGATGGACATGGGTCTGGGTAGACTCCAGGAGTTGGTGATGGACAGGGAGGCCTGGTGTGCTGCGGTTCATGGGGTCGCAAAGAGCTGGACACAACTGGGTGATTGAACTGAACTGAACTGAATGCATGACAAAGGAGGCAAGGCTATACCAGTCTCTTCAACTAAAAGTGCTGGGAAAACTGGACAGCTATATGTAAAAATATAAAATTACATCATTGTTTAAATCTATACACAAAAAAGAAGCTCAAAATGTACTAAAGATCTAAATGTGAGACCAGAGACTACAACTCCTAGAGGAAAACATAGGCAGAGCATTCTCTGACATAAATCTTAACAATATCTTTTCCAATGTGACTCCCAGAATAATGGAAATAAAAACAAAAATAAACCAATGGGACCTCATTAAGCTCAAAAGCTTCTGCACAGCAGAGGAAACCATAAATAAAACAAAAAGACAACCCACAGAATGGGACAAAAAAATGGCAAATGACATGACTGACAAGGGATTAGTCTCCAAAATTCACAAACAGCACATGAGGCTTAATATCATCCAAACAAACAACCCTATCAAAAAATGGTTAGAAGACCTAAACTGACATTTCTCCATACAGATGCTCAAGACTCACATGAAAAGAGGCTCAACATTGCTGTTAGAGAAATGCAAATCAAACCTCAAAACGAGGTATCACCTCACACCAGTCAGACGATCATCATCAAAAAATCCACAGACAGGGGACTTTCCTGGTGATCCAGGGGTTAGGAGTATGCCTGCCAATGCAAGGGGCACGGGTTCCATTCCTGATACGGGAAATAAGACCCCACACGCTGCAGGGCCACGAAGCCTGTGCACCGCAACCTCGGAGCCGCTCCCTGAGGCCCTGGAACCATAACCACTGCAGCCCACGCGCAGCAGTGAGAACCCGGCGCAGTCATAATGAATAAATGAATTTAAATGTACCAAAAAAGCAACAAGGATGCATTCATTCTCACAGGTTGTGAGTCACCCTGTGTACAGGGATGCCAAACCACCAGATAAACATGGCTGCTCAAACCTTTTCTTGAACTGCACTGAACTGTAGGTGGAACTCTGTAAACTGATAAAAGAAAACCCACAAAGAAATGCTGGAGAGGATATGAAGAGACAAGAACCCTCCTACAATCGTGGGAATGTAAACTGGTACAGCCACTATGGAGATTCCTTAATAAAAACTAAAAACAGAGCCGCCATACGACCCTGCAACCTCGCTCCTGGGAACCCCCTGGGGGAGAAAGTGATCTGAAAGGACACATGCAGCCCAGTGCTCACTGCGGCACTGCTGACAGCAGCCCTGACACGGAAGCAGCCTCTCCACCGACAGAGGAGAGAATAAAGAACGTGTGGCTCATACAGACGAACGAGCATTACTCAGCCACAAAAAGGGTGACCTAATGCCGTCTGCAGCAACACGGGTGGACCTCAAGACTGTCATACCGAGCGAACCTAAGTCAGTACTCCAGAATCTAAAGAGAAATGATACAAATGAGCTTATTCATAGAACAGAAACACACTCACCGCCTCAGAGAAGAAACCTACCTTTCAGGGTGGGGAAGGATGGCGGGGGGAGGGATGTCTAAGTCAGTCTGGGATGACAGGTGTTCACTGCTGTACTCAACGGAGAACCAACAAGATCCACCGTAGAGCACAGGGAACTCTGCGCAACGCCACATGGCAGCCTGGATGGGAGGGGCATGTGGGGAGAACGCATACATGTGTGTGGCCAGGTCTTCTGCTGTCCATCCGGAACTATCACAACACTGCTCATCAGCTACACTCTAAAATAAAAAATGCTCAAAAAAAAAAAAAAAGAAAGAGCGCCCACAAATTCGACGGTGCAGGCACACAATCAATACTTGGTGAGAAAACTGTTAGAAGCTGAGCAAAATTCACTGACTGGAGGCTAACTAACACGAAATGTAAAGGAAGACCTCCTGACTCACACAGTCTGACGTCACCACGGCACAGAAGCTGCATCCAGGCCGTTTCTCCTGATCTCACTGCGGTGCTTCCCCTAAAGAGACACTGCCTGCTGGGTAATTCCCCCAATACTTCACCCCAGCTGTGTAGGTCTCCTTCCTGCTCACCAAGGTGACCCTGAACTTTATTCCTGCCTTCCAGGGTGAGCCATCCTCCCACGCGACCTCCAGTCTCAGCTGAAACAGTCATGGACTGATTACTGTTTAAGACAAGGAATGAAAACCAGCATCAGAGCCAGTAGCCTTGAAAGATCATTTTAAACATCCCTTTAGGTTGATGTCAAATCACTGAAAACTGTCCCCTGATGCAACACTAAAGCGAGTTATCCAACTGAGTATTAATACAGAAACATTCACAAAACTCACAAAGGTCTGTGTAGAACAGACATGCAAGCGAAGAAGCTTTCTGTATAATTAAATGACTTTTTAATGGTCACACTCAACAGTCATCACAGAAATGTAACTCAGCCCAGGGGACAAAGCTTGTGGGCTGGCAACCTGACAACAGAGGAGTACCTTTCCACGTCACAGCTGGCACCGTGCTCCCGGGGACAGGCACTCCACCTGACGCTGATGCGCGGGAAATCTGGCTGCAGCCTGAGGGGAGCGTACACGAAACCCCTTACAAACATCCCGAGGCGATCACTTCTGGAAACACACTCGGAGGACACAATCACGGATGCTTGTGACGCTCTGCTCATGCCACAGTGCCGCTTTCACAGGGCAGGGGGCTGACTGAGGTGACGTCAAGCCGGTCCGGCCACACTTGAGGTGCTACTTCAGCCTCAAAGCTGAGGCTGGAAAGCTTGTCTGCTGCCTTGGAAAGACACAGGCAAGTCAAACCGCAACATCTGTGCCCACAAACGCCATTTTTCATAGAGGCACACTGTACCTATTTCTGTAACGGTAGAGAGTCCAGTAAGAAATGCACTAAAACGTCACCGCTCACTAACTCTGGGGTAACGATGGGGTTATGGATGCTTGGTTTTTTCTTTTAACTTGTTGCCTGTTTCTGATTTTCAGATAAGGAGACTTACTACTAGTATGAAACAAAAACATGACACCCTTTTCTTTTCCTTTCTTTTTGGCGTCCAGGTGAAGTGCTTCTGTCAGGAAACATGCCTGATGTGTGTGCAGCTACCAGGAAAGTCAAATCACTGCACAGCAGGTACAACCCACCAAGACGGCTACACAGAAATCACCTCCAGGCCCCACAGATAGCGGCTGCGGTGGCCCGGCGTCCACAAACCCACTCCAAACAGTAGCAACTGAAGTATCGCGAGGAAGGAGCTGACACAGAGAAGAAGCGGGTCCTGAAGCAGCGCCCGCAGAGCTGAGCCCCTGCCACCATCACCTGGGAACCTCCCCGAGCCGCCTCCCCCACGACGAGACGTGAGACTAGTGAGGCTGCCATGAGGGAAAAGAGAACTTGACGTGAAAATGATTAGAGAGCTAAGCACTCCGGGGCGCCCCCAGTCAAGAGCATCGCTCTGTCCGCCTCCGCCAACGGCACCTGGGTCCTCCACTGAGGGCCCTCCCATCCTCTCTTGCCTGGTCCAGGAGTGCGGGGCCCTATGCTGGCTCTGGGGGGCTCAGGACCCAGACTAGGCCAGGCCAAGGCGCCACCCTGCATCGTCTCCCACTGAGCTCGCTAAGTGAGAGCGGCTGGGAGCCTCACCCAGAGACCCCGCAGGCTGGCCACCTAGGGGTGAGGACACGGGAGGGCGGTACCCACGCAGGGCCAAGGCAGGTCTTGACGCCGTCTCAACACCCGGACCCCACGCACCTGGGCTGGAGACAGATGCTGGGTGCTGGTCTAATGGGCCAGTACACCCTCCTCACACACAGGCCTGTAAGCCTGTCTGAGCTGGGTTCCTAGAATGTGCCAGTCTTAGAGAGTTCTCTCTCTTCCCATGGAACACTAATTGGCTTGCTCACTAGGAAAATTAAAGCCGCAAGCAGAGAGCTTTATTAAGGAGACTGGAAAACAAAAGTGCAGGGCGGCAGCCGGACTGTCTGGGGATGGAGGGGTATCCGGAAAACGCGTCCCGGTCACGAACACAGCGTGGGAACTACCGATCAGGCTACGGGCAGGCTTGATACGCTGGCAGAGCAGGAGTGTGCATTCTCCTTTCTTCCCCTTCTTTGTTGACACCAGTCTTTTCACTCAAAATGTCAGAGAACCAGTAAGAGTTTGCTCTGTCACTCCCACGGTCTCACGGGAGGACGAAGAGGATGAAGCCAAGATGAGAAAGGTCACAGCCCTCATCCCCGGCCAGGCTCAGACGTCAGGCCCCCGAGGACCACTCCTGGAGCAGGCCCTAGCCCCAGCTTCTCCAGGGCCGACAAACTGGAAAGGAGGCACAGAACAGGGCCCCAGGACAACGCCACGCACCGTTTCCTCTTTGACACACACCATTGCAGGGCTCAGGGCAAGGCCTGCTCAGGAGGCCCTGACCCCAGACTGGGCTCTGCCGCACACAAGCCTCCTGACCTCAGACAAAGCTCGCAACCTCTCAGCCTCAGTCTCACCACACGTGCTGCCCTGCTGACCCCACAGAGCAGCTGTGACGTGCAGTGAACTATGCAGGCGCAAACACTGCGAAACGACAGTGTCAAGTCCTACACAAGACCCAGGACATTGCTGCTGGGCTCCAGTAAAACCTCTGGGCTGAGAGGCAGACCGAGAAAGAGACAGCCAAGGTCTGCAGGCTGACGGCGAGGGTCTGCATTCTGGTTCGTGCACTTATTAGCTGGGCTGTTACCCAGACTCCACTAAGCTCAGTTTGTCCACTGGTCAAATGGGAATCACAGCAAACACTTCAACGCTTCTGTGACGATTAAATGAGGTAACACAGCACAACAGCCAACTCGGCGCCTCAGAGCTCGGAGCTGGGCTCACGGGTGGGCGTCCTCAGGCCTGAGACGGCCTGCAGCATGGCCGCCAGCCATCGAGGCCACTGCTGCACGAGCAGTCTGCGAGGCTCGCCCTGCACTCTGGGCGCACTCCCCACCCCAGCAAGCCCTCTGCAGGCCTCTGTGTCTGCCCGACCTGAGCTGCAACCCCATGAGTGATGCCCCCCACTCCCCGGAGACCCTGCAGGGAAGCCTCTGCTCCGGGTTGAGAGCAGAGGGCGAGGGGAGTGCACACACGGGCCCACCCTAGGCCGGGTGCTCGGGGGCCAGACCCGCCTCGTATAAACCAGCCCCACGAACACTCTGCGCCTCCCACGGCCTCAGAGCGTAGCCCCAGCGCTGGGAGAACACGGAGGCAGGCCCAGCAGGCTGACCTCAGGGCCATCACCAGCACAGAGATGTACCCCCTGGGGTGGGGGGGAGAATTAGGAAAAGGCGTGCCCTCCACCCAGCCAGGGGCCCAGCGCAGGGACACAGGCTGGACTGCAGCCCCCAGGCCAGGTAACCACTGACTCTGCACACAGCTCCGTCACACAGCTGCTGTGACCGTGCGAAGGCGCTGAGCACCCCTGCACCCTCACGGCCATCACACGGGCTCACCGCAGGCTAACTCGACGGGGCGCTGGCAGGGCGGAGGAGGTGGGCCTGACAGCAAGGGCGTCTGCTGCCGAGCCAAGACGTGTGACCTGGCCCCCATGGTCCCCTTCCTCCAGAGATCTCCTTGGCCGTACAGAGAAGAGACTAAGCTGGGGAAAGCGCAAGGCTGCAGGCAAGCAGAGCAACGGGGGAGGGGCAAGGACAGAGCCCTCCTTGGTCCCCGCCGAGCGGCCACGCGTCTCCCCACCATTCGGGGGTGAACAGCACAGACCAGGAGGCGCTGCGTGCAGCCAGCGGAGGACCTGTCACACTCAGTGAGGGACGGCCAGTTGCTCAGAGTCCCGGGGGCCACTGGGGGGAGAGTCCACGTGACAGGGCAGAAGGGGAGACGTGCGCAGGAAGGCAGGGCCAGAGCAGAGCTGAGCTCGTCAGGCCGCGGCCACCCCACCGCCACCCCAGGACGGTCCAGGCGCACAGCTGCTTCTTCCCGACGGACCCTCTGAGCGACTGCTCCTCTCCCACCAAAACCCCAAGAGTCTGGACAAAAGGCGAAGACCCCTCACAGCACCACCGAGGACAGGGACTGCACCTCAACGAGGAGAGGACAGACTACCCAGAAGCACCGCCTCAGCCAGGCTTCCCCGGTGGCTCAGCTGGTGAAGAGTCTGCCTGCAGCGCAGAAGACCTGGGCTTGATCCCGGGTCGGGAAGACTCCCTGGAGGATGGCATGGCAGCCCACTCCAGTACTCTTGCCTGGAGACTGCCGTGGACAGAGGAGCCTGGTGGGCTACTCACAGGCCACGGGGGCACAAAGAGCCGGACACAACTGAGCGACTGTGCCCCAGCCCTCCACAGATGGGCTCCACCCCCGCCCCATGCCCCGGCCCGAGCAGATGACAACCAGCAGACAGTTACAAGCAAAACCTAAACTTAAAAAGAACAGAAGAAATAAAGCGGCATCCATCTCATAGAGGGAAAGGCTTTGCTAAACAAAACACAGGAGAACATTTCAAAAGGAAGACTATCAAAGCTTAAAGATTTTTACTTACGTATGCTGAGTATTACTATAATAAAAAGTAAGCAATAAACTGGAAAAAACTGTCTATGTCAGACACTAAGTTTGTATCCCTTTTATGTAAAGATTTGTACAGTGATAAGCAAGTCTCAAGAAAATGGAAATGTAATAATAATAGCTAACATTTTCATGTTCTCTCATAACACATTTACCATGTGTTAAGCACTTCAAATGTACTATTGTATTTAAACCTCACAATGCTGTGATACTATTTCCTTCAAGAGGTAATAGGCCTAAGACTGCCGCCTGCCCAAAACCACAGGGCTGGGACTTGGGCTCTGCCTGACTCCAAAGTCTGCTCTTAATTTCACATGCTTCACATCACAAAGAACTAGATTATATAATACATTCAGTGTGTGTGTGACTTACACACACTCCAGTTACAATCCGTCGTTGTTTACAGTCACTCAGTCGTGTCCAACTCTGCAACCTCAAGGACTCCACCAAGCTCCTCTGTCCATGAGATTTCCCAGGCAAGAATACTGGAGTGAGTTGCCATTTCCTCCTCCAGGGGATCTTCCTGATCCAGGGACTGAACCCACATCTCTGCATCTGCATTAGCAGGCGGATTTTTTTATTGCTGAGCCACCAGGGAAGCCCCACAGTAAAAACTTACCAGCCATTAGAGTTCTGTGTTTCAAACTGACAAAGATCTCCAAGTCAGAGAATTCAATGATGGGAAGGGTCCAGAACCTGGCATTCACTCCCCTGGGCATGCAGACCAGAGCACCCCTTCTGGAGGTGGTTCTGGCCTCACTGAACACAAGCCCGCAGAAGAGGCTCGTCCACGTCAGGTCTCGCCCATCCTCCACCGGGGACCCACCCCGTGAACTGTCAGCAGTCCTGCCCAGACTCCTCGACAGGCTGGGGAGGTACAGCCGGCAACAGGGACCCCGGAGGAGCTGGAGCTGAGCACTGACCCCCGCCCTCATCCCCGTCCCCCGACGCTGGGGTCAGGACCCCTGCTCCCCAACCCCTTGCCATGCAGGACAGGCTCCTACCATCTGTGCCTTTCTCTGTCCCCTGGGGGTGGCGCTGAGCGCTCTGCTGCCAGGAGCCCCAGGCTCCCCCGGGCTGCCACCCCATGCCGATCCCCTGGTGAGCCCACTATCTATGAATGACCCTCCCTGGTCTCCCTGGTGCCAGGTGCTTTAGGATCTGCAGACATGGCCAAGTCCAAGAACCACACCACACACAACCAGTCCCCAACTTGGCACAGAGATAGCATCGAGAAACCCTGGACACGAAGCTCGAATGTCTTAAGGTGAACCCCAATTTCCTAGGGAACACGTGCTCTGCCCACAAGCACAATAGGGAGGCCTCGAGACGACGCATGCCGTGAGTGTGCCTGCTGGGGCTGTCAAGGCTGGCGAAGAGCCCGGGAGTCTGAGCCCCATGTCTGCCAGCGGGAGCGCACGCTCGGGGACTCATCTACACCACTCACCAGAAGCCCGGCAACATGCTGGTGCCCACACTGCCAGGGGCCCTGAGTCCCAGGCGAGGCACAGCAGCTACAGATGCTGCTCTCCCAGAGGCGCCAGGGCCCCCACGTGGGCTCCGGAGTACAGGCCGCCGTCTGCCAGTGAGGGCAGGAGGACTGGTGTGGCCCCGGGGCTGCTGTCTGCACAGGGCTGGTGCGCTCCTGGACGCTGGCACAGATGAACCTGAGGCAGGACGCTCCCAACAACAACAAGAACAAGCGCACCAGAACACAGCCTCCTGGGATGGTCTCAGTGTGGGCACAACTTTGTTTCTGGGATGCTGGGATGCTGACTGACACATCTTTAGACTTGGCAATTTGACTGTAGAGGTTTACTCCAAGAAACAACCAGAGAAGTACAAAGACACACAGGGGTTTTTGCAGCATCATCACAAGTGGGAACTAGTGATCTCTGGTGGTCCAGTAGTTAATGAGCCACCTGCCCATGCACGGGCCACGGGAGCCACCCACGGCCTGGGACGATGCCACAAGCCACAGAGCTAAGCCCGTGTGCCCCGAGGGCCGAGCCCGCGCTCTTCGGCAAGAGGGGCCGCTGCAGTGAGATGCCCGCACAGCGCGATGAAGGCCCAGCACGGTCACAGAGAAATCAAACAAACGGACAAACTGGGAACTGCACATTCAGCAACAGGGACCGCTCCACACAGGACGACGCACCGTCTGAGGACCACTACGGAGTCACTGAGAACTGGCTTGTGAAGGGACAGTTAACAACATGGAAACAAATTTGAGAAGTATCCTCAGTGGGAAAGATGATTCCAATGTTGCATATAAAAGTGACTCAAGGCATGGAGCCCAGACTACTAGTATTTATCATCCCTTCATCGTGACGTCATGGGGAGACTTTCTTTGTATTGTTTTTGTGTTTCTCACGTTTTCTGTATTTTTCACGTATTATTTTTGTAATTAGAGAATACTAACCCAAAATACATTGATTAAAAAACAACCCAGGGCTAAATTCTGAAAGCCCAGCCCCACACTCGGCCACACAGTCTGAGAGCCCAGGGCCAGCCGAGAGCCCCACCCAGCAGCGGTGGTAGCCAGCCAGGGAGCCCTGCTGCTCCGTCATCAGCCACAGCCCCGAACCAATGAGCCCAGCCCAGCCCTGGGGCTGACCCAGGGAAGGCTGCTCAGATCGCCTGCTGGGGCTCAGAGACGCCGGGACACAAGGCTTCCGCTGACCTCCAGGACCCTTCAACAGACCACTCAGAACAGAAGAGGAAACAACCAACAAACCCGAGGCCTTGGACAGACGGACGCTTGAATGACGGCTGACCACCGCGGCAGCTCTGTGACTTCAGGCCTGCTTGCTCCTCTCTGAGCCTCGGTTTTCTCGTGTTCAGAACGGGCTTAACACCCTTCAACTCAAGGGCTGTCAGCGTCACACTCAATTACACAAGCACAGAACACAGGTCACTACACAGTCCTGAGTACTACAAAAGGGAAAGGGATCTCTTGGGGCAGCAATGCCCTCGGAGTCCAGAGACCTAGCCTTCAGGTTCTGGAGGGCAGCAGAGGGTGAAAGCAGGTGAGGAGGGAGCAGAGACGGGATGTGGGCAAGTGAAGGGCCGCCTGGCATCGCGCCCAGCCTCCCGGCAGCCATCAGCACACATCTTCCCTGGTGGGCCGGCAGTTAAGAATCCACCTGCCAACGCGGGAGACACGGCTTCCAGCCCTGGCCCCGGAGGATCCCACATGCCGAGCAGCAACGAAGCCCGGAGGCCACCACCACCAACCAGCACGCCAGAGCCCGGGACCCATGGTTGCTGAGCCCTCGTGCCGAGAGCCTGCACTGCAACGAGGGTCACTGAGACGGGAGGCCGTGCACCGCGGCCAGCGGCAGCCTGAGCACAGCACCCAGGACCAGCACAGCCAAAACACAAACAATAGGTCTTTAAAAACAAGGGCAAGCAAGCGCGGCACCTGCGGTGGGTCCCAAGCCCAGACTGGACTCGTTGAGTGTGTCCTCCTCTTCCCAGAAGTACTGCGGCGGCTGCAGGATGCGGGACTCTTCACTCTCCTCGCTGGGGAAGCCCGAGCCGGGGGCTCCCAGGCCAGCGCCCAGGCCCACGGCCTCACTCGGCTCCTCCGAGTCCAGCGGCTCCAGGCCCGTGGGCAGCAGGAGGTCCAGCAGGGAGGTGGAGGGGAGGCCCTCTGAGGCGGGCTCCTCGGACCTGGCTGCACACACGCCCAGGGGCACTCCTGCACAGACAGGAGGGGGGCGGTTAGGAGGGAGAGGGCACAGGGTGGGGGCTGCCCACAAGGACGAAGGCCGGGCGAGGGCGGGGCTGCGCGGACCCGGCTGCACCCACGCCCAGGGGCGCTCCTGCACAGACAGGAGAGGGAGGTTAGGGGGGAGAGGGCACAGGGTGGGGGCTGCCCGCATGGACACGCCTGACGCCGCGGCGTGGCACAGGTCAGAAGGCCCCCCCCCACCTTCCCAGACCCCGCATGCGCGCTGCTCCCCAGGCTCCTATCCTAGGCCGAACACCTGCCAGACCGCATGAGGGACTCGATCTGTGTTTCAGCGGCACACCGTGTTTAAGACCATGTGAACTGGTCACAGGTCAAATTCATCTTGGGCTGTTAACGACAGGTCTGCTTGGAACCCTGGACCCTCTATCCTGATTTACAGAACAGAAAACAGTAAAATAAAGGGCCTCTTTTTTTTTCTTTCTCTCTCATTCCCATTCACTATGAACAGGAAACACCCCTATTTGCTGGTTTTATGATGTCAATACTAATTACAGAAGTATCACTAACTTGCTCCAAGTCTTCAGCCCTCCATCTCCTCATCTGAAGAATGAGGAAAGCAGGTGGAAGGACCTCTAAATCCTCTTTTCAAGACAAATATTCAATGATGCAAGAAAGAGGGAATTTCAGGAGTTATTTCCTGCTCTGTGCTTAGTCATGTGTTATCTGGGCTTCCCAGGTGGCTCAGATGGTAAACAATCAGCCTGCAATGAGGGAGACCTGGGTTCAGTCCCTGAGTTGGGAAGATCACCTGGAGGAGGGCACAGCAACCCACTCCAGCATCCTTGCCTGGAGAATCCCCATGGATTCTGGCAGGCTACAAAGAGTCGGACACAACTGATTAAGCGCAGCACACAAGCATTGTCTACATTTTAATGCTTACAAGCACCTTACGCAATAGTAAGCCCTAAGCCCAGCGAGTGGCCACTAACGAAGACAGATGTTTCACACTCAGAAGCAAGTTCTACCAGAAACAGAGAATGAGTCCAGAGAGAGACAGGACAGACAGGAGGACCACAGATACATCTGCAGCGAAGGAAAGCAGCCTGGGGCACAGGGGAAGGGGCAGAACAAAGGAACAAGCGCCCACGGCAGGACACAGGTCATGCGATCAGACTCAGCTTGCTACAGTGGAGCAAGGCAGGCAGGGGCTCTGGCTGGTGGCTGAGTGACTCTGGGGGAGTGTCTGCCCCATTCCCCCTCCGCACCTCAGCCCCCCAGTCTGTAGAGCCGGATGGGGAAGCCCCGGGGCCACCAGGTGAGGCCAGCCCCACAGTGTACGGACCGCACTCTGAGGGGCAGACTGCAGTCTACACGTGCAAGCAGTCTCCTCCTCCATGGAGAACAGAGAAAGCAGGGCATTCTTGGCCAGGAAAAGAGAACATTTAAGAGCGACAATGGTCAGGGTCTTCAAACACTTTTAAACAAAAGGTTGATGTGAACAACGAAGATCAGTTACTCTATGTGACTTCAAGGATAAAAACAGGGAAGAAACAGACGCTACCAGAGTCTCAAACAGCCTCTAACCCGACACGGGTGACGCCCTGGTCACCTGCACCCATCCGCCCAAGTCCTCCTCCTGCTTCCAGCCTCGGCTCCAAACAGCTGCCCAGCCCCCTTGTCCTGGCTGCGCCCCCTCCACGACCGCCGGCTCTGCACATGTCCCTGCAGTCTCCTCGCTGCACCGCGACAGACCACCAGACGGCCTCCCTTGCTCAATGGCGAACACGGGGTCCACCGCTCCCGTGATCGGGCCTCGACAGTCTCTGAAGTATCACAGGAGCTCAGGATGTGTTTGCGTAAACGAGCAAATAAATTAAGACAAATCCTTTCCCTATGGCTGACTCATGCTGATGCTGCGTAGAAACCGACAGGACACTGTAAAGCAACTACCCTTCAAATAAAAATAAACAAATTCAAAAAATACGAAGTACCCTTTTGTTTTACAGAAGAGATAGCAGGCCTAGTGAGATTAAGGTCAAATAACCAGGTAACAGAATCGCTATAATTAGCTGGTTTCTCCCCCACAAGAAGGTCCAGTGGATGCTCCCTGAGGAAACATTGGAAAGCTGCTCTTGTGTCCTTCTTCCTAAGGACACGAACGGACAGAGAGCACCCGGCATGACCCGATGCCTCACAGCATCTAAGGAGCAAGGAAAGAGCTAGACGGAAGAGACCCTGCCCTCCCAGTACCCTGTTCAGGGTCCCCACCAGAAGCCCAAAGCACAGCGTGGCTGAGAGTGCAGGGGTCTTTCCTCCTGTCCCAAAAGACCTCAAGTCAGTAAAGTGGCCCCTACCTTCCACCAAGACGCCCCTTTATCTACATTTCTGGTTGGACCCCGTGTCTGGAAATAGGTCACCTATCAATCCTACTGAAGTAAGACTTATTTTCTAATTTTTACAAAGTTAATCACAATATACAATACTGTCAATCAGATACAACGCCAGATAACTTTGGTTTCAGGTACACTGCAGCCTCTTACTGGAGGTTAACTAACACCTGCACTGGACTTCCACTGCTCAGAGGAAAGCAGTCCACCCCGACCCCCAGCTCCTATTCTGTACTGCCTACTGCCTACTGCGCCAGGCCTCCTCTAGAGACACAAAGGTGAACACCAAACAGACTCTGCCCTTGGGGGAGAAAGTGCTCTTTGGAAAACGAATGCATGGTTTATGTACAATATCAGCTGATACAACAGGTCTAATTTCAGATGTGGCTTCCCCAGGTCTGGGGAACCAAATACCACAAGACAGTAACCTGGAAAAACTCACGCAGTCCAGGAAGAAAAAACTCAATTGATGAGAAATGTCTGTAGTAATGAAGTAACAAAAACTGCACAGGTTCCCACGGCACCAGAGGGCCGCGAGGTGAAGTTCTTTATCCACCTGAGAGATATTACTTCAGCGTTTTAGAAAAGCAACGGACTCTCGCTGAGAATCCTTGGAATTTTACCCTCCACAAAACCACCAGAGGATCGAACACGTGGTGCCTCTTCACAACCCGAGAGCCGTCTCTGTGTAGCTAACGGAGGTGAGGGGCAGGAGTCTCGGTCAGGCGGGCCTCAGCCTGCCACCAGGCCAGCCCTGAGGGCCAGGAACCTGTGTCTGACCTGTTGACTTCTTGCCTCTGGGGATGCAGTCCTTCAGTCGGTGAAGCTCTCGGTGCAGAGCACCGTGGTCCATGGAATCTGCTAGGGTCTATCGTGACCCGTTTCCCTGACTGAGGGGGGCCCCATTCTCCCAGTCTCTCCCCTCCGTCACCTGCAGAGAAACCAGGGTTTGTCCTGGTCTATCTTCCCAACAGTCTGACAGGAATAAAAAGCGTGTGCGTGAGTGCCGTTGCTTCAGTTGTGTCGGACTCTATGCGACCCCATGGACTGTAGCCCGCCAGGCTCCTCTGTCCATAGAATTTTTCAGGCAAGAATACTCTAGTTGGTTGCCATTTCCTTCTCCAGGGGATCTTTCCAACCCAGAGACTGAATCTACATCTCCTGCATTTCCTGCCTTGCAGACAAATTCTTTTACCACTGAGCCACTAAGAAGAGATTCTGATCATGTTTCTGAAAAGCTGTGTTTGAAAAGGAGGAATCTGGCTTTTGATCTCTTCTGCAGTAAACAGTTTCATTTTCTTGAAGCTATTACTTTTCCTTTATAAAGACTCTGATATTTTCAAAAGCTTGGCAGTGGGTAATTACAAAATGTTACTTATTTTCAAATTTGCCCACCAAAATAGCAACTGAGACCTACCCATTCCCTGCATAACTACTTTTGCACTTAATAATTAATCTGCCTGAGACTCCGCCGATTTTAACTCTCAAGATATACACTGGTCTTTTTTTCCTCTAGCACCTCTAATCTTCAATTACATCCATCACTCTCAACCAAAAGGACAAAAAAGACAGCATGAAAAGGACTCCAGGGATCAGCCCCAAAGAACTGAAAATCCGACCCAAACGAATTCTGAAAAGGAGGCGCAGGAAGCAGGCTCCTATCTCAGGGGGTGAAAAGAGCAAGGTCTCCACAATCCCCATGTTCTGCCTCCCCTGCGTCTGCTCTTGATCCCCGCGTCCTTCGCTGGGTTCCCTCGCCCTAATCAGCAGCTCTCAAGTCCCAGGCCCCTAGGCCCCCCGCAGACGGCCATTCGGAGCGGCCCCGAAGCATCAGCGACGGCCCGCACCCTGGACTGTCCGCTGCAACCAAGATGGTCCAGCACCACCGGCGCGACCGCACACACTTGGCGCGTGTGTCAGAGCCCCAGTGCCCGCCGGCCCCGGCGGGGTGTCCCCCCCACGGCGTCGCGAGGGAGGCGCCCGCTGGACACACTCGCACCGGCACGGGGTGCGGGCAGAGGCGGCGGGGAGCGCGGCCCGCGGCCGGCAGGGAGGGGCGCGGTCCTGGCCGCGCGGGCCGGGGCCGGGGCCGGGCGGCGGCCGCAGGGAGGCGGCCGGGAGCGCGTCTGCCCGCGCGGCCCCGCCCGCCT
>ML660201.1:55331168-55348134 GCA_007570785.1 Antilocapra americana
AGGACCCCCACACACACCAGGAGGGGCCGAGAGGGTCCAGGGTGGTGACAAGGACCCCCACACACACCAGGAGGGGCCGAGAGGGTCCAGGGTGGTGACAAGGACCCCCACACACTGGGATGGGTGTACCCATCTCCCCACAGGACCACTGTTGGGGTGCCCGGCACTTCTCCAACTGTCCCTCCACGTCCTGTGTTACAGTCTTTGTAATACATCCGTTCACAAGTGATCTTGCTCTGGGTTACAGCAAATTACCGCCCCCGAGGGGGCCCGGGGACGTCGGCATTGCAGCCCTGCTGGACCGAAGTGCAGGTGAGCTGGGGCCACTGCTCGGGGCTGGTGTCTGAGTCGTAACCACGGGGTCTGCAAGGAGCCGACACCCCGTTTGTGACCACGGGCACCCAGAGGATCGGTTGGTGTGGAAAACACACCCATCAGGTGGCACGCGGATGTGCACGCGTGTCTCACATGCACCTGCAGAGAACACGCTTCCCTTCCGCCCTCCAGCCTGGCCTGGCGGCTCTGCCCTGTCTGCCGCTCGCCTATTGGGCTGCAGCCACACCCACCCGCCCTGAGGGTCGCCCCGCCTCCCCGCTCTGGACGCAGCCCTCAGCACCTGGCCCTTTACCCCAACCCCGCTCTCCCTTGCTTCACTGACCCACGTCCTCCAACCTGTCCTGGCGGGGGGCCGCTCACAAGGCTCTGGAGGATCGTGGGAGGCGTACGAGGCATCAGATGTCCACAGGGCTTTCATCCAAGTGCTCGTCGTGGAATGTTCCAGAAGGGGAAACCTGGACAAAGGGAAGATCCAACACAAAGAGATCCATGTGCTCCGTCCCAGGTGGGACACAGGAAGGCCCGCGGGAGTGCACCACCCGGGGCAGCTGGGCTGCTCCCTCCAAAGCCCAGTCACCGCCAGCCCCTCCGGGTGTACAAGCCTGTCCCACAGCCCCCTGACCCCACAGACATCAAGTGGCAACCAAACTCCCCAGAGAGCGCCGCACCCGCAAACCAAGCCCTCCATCAGCCTGACCTGACCCACCCCTGCAGAAAGCCAGACGCAGAGGCAGAGGGTGTCAAAGGAAGTGCAGGAAAGCCGGGTTGTCGCATGAAAACTGGACAAACGCCAACGTTTATGTTCACTTCACTTTATTAAAAACTAAAACCATAGAAAGAACTGAATACACAGATGACAGCGTGGGAAGACAACCAGGTAGAACAGACCATCACAGCAACGGGGAGGGGGCAGCCCGGCTCCCAGGACCCGCCCCCCCCATCGCCACAAGCCAAGGCTATGCGGCCGTCAGAGGGCGCCGGCTGTGCTGACCCACAGGCTGTCTCTTCTCAAGGGAGCGGAGACAAGCTCGTGGGACACAGTTCAGAAAAACACTACGAGTCCGGGAACTCACTCTTCAAGACCCGGAACTCATGCCAAGAGATCAACAATTCTGGCGAAGCCCTTACAGCTTCAGCCCCCAAGACAGCACCCTCCTCCACCCCGGGTGCTGAGCACAATCGCCTCGAAGGTGAGGCAACCCTCCTGCAGGTGAGGGGCAGCTGGTGGTTGTGTGGGGGTGCTGAAAACACGCCCTGGAAAACGAGTCCCCCAGGTGACAGAGCAGAATAAACACACACTCGGGGGCGGATGCGGAGGGGGGGCCAGGGCCCAGCCCCACCCTGTAAGCCCCCTGCGGCTCGGCTCTGGGTCCCCGGGCAGAGTGAAGCCTGGACGCTAAAACTGCTGCAAGATCACCTTGCGCTTCAGATCGTGGGTGAACTTGTGCATCCGGAAGAGCTCGCTGTCGTAGAAGGCGGACAGGCTGTGGATGTTGATCTGCCGGGCCTGAGAGAAGGGGCGTCGGGTGAGCCCTGCGGACGGCGCGCTCCAGGGGCCCGTTCCCGCGGGCAGCCAGCGGGCCCCGTCCCTATCATCCGGAGGAGCGAACAGGCCTGTGGCCACCGGACATTCTGCAACTGGGCATGGAGCTCAGGACCGCACCCCGACGACGCCCCTGAATTCAGGCAAGCTGCGACCTGGCCGGGCTCCACGGCGGGACGAGGGGGACACACGCGTGCCGACCACCCCGCCACACCCGTACCTTGTCCACCAGGTCCTTCTCGGGCACCTCGATCGTGTCCTGCTGGGCCCCGAAGCGGTTGCGCTGATACGTCACCTGCTCGGCCACCAGCTGCTTCAGGATGAACAGCAGCAGCTCGTTGTTGTCCCGGCGGAACGACAGGTAGCGGGCGAACGTCTGAGGGGACAGCAGGGGACTCTCCAACCCGGGCTCAGGCCCCGCCCCTGCGCCCCGCCCCCTGTTCAAGCCCCGCCCCACAGCCAGGCGCCCCGCCCACACGGCCGCCCACCTTCCGCATGCCGCGCATGACGCTGAACTTCTGCGTGTCCACGAAGCTCTCGAGCATCACGCGGATGGCCATGTTCACGTCGTCCTCCATGACGTAGTCCCGCAGGTGCATGCGCGCGTGGGCCTCGGCCATGCGGATCATGGACTCGATGTGCCGCACGGTGATGGGGATGCTGCCTGTGGCCTGGCGGGGGGACCGTGTCAGGGCGCCGCGGGGCAGCCAGGGCGGGAGGAGCCGCAGTGCTGGCACGCCGAGGGCCGGGCTGACCACTCTGCAGCGGGGTGCCCGCCCAAGCCAGGTGCACCCGCACATCCATGCACCCCCAAGTGCGAAGGCTCACGCCTGCCACGACCGCCAGCTCGTGGCATTTGTGGTGCCCACGCCTGGGGCGGCTGTGCTTGTCTGTCTGGCCCCAGGGGCCCTACGGTGCCACGAGCATGGGGGGTCAGAGTGCTTCTGTGAAGCCTGCCCTCTCTCTGCAAAGGCCTGCGCCAGTGACAAGGTGGTAGGGGAGGGTGGCTGTGTGACCGGGTGGGTGAGGGAGCAACCTGCCCTTCAATTCTCCTGAACCAGCCCCACTCAGAGGCCCATGCATATACACATGTTAAATTCCATCTATAAACACTCATTGGAAGAGACCCTGATGCTGGGAAAGACTGAAGGTGGGAGGAGAAGGGGACGACAGAGGACGAGAGGGTTGGAAGGCATCACCGACTCAATGCACATGAGTCTGGGTAAACTCGGGGAGTTGGTGATGGACAGGGAGGCCTGGCGTGTTGCAGTCTATGGGGTCGCAAAGAGTCGGACACGACTGAGCGACACAACTGATACACTGGGCAGGCTGTGTGAGCACCACGTCCTTTGGGCCTCCCCGCGCCAGCTCTGGGCCCACTAAGCACACGAACGGGGCCCAGCTGCAGGGCCCTCCCAGCCCCACCGGGCCCTCACCATGGACTCCTTCCGCAAGTCACTGTACATCTTGGCCACCTTGTCCTGGTCCATCTGGTTGAGCTTCGGGTGGACCTTCTCCTTGGCGTAGATGATGTACTTCCTCAGGACCTCCTGCGGCAGGGGCTCCACACCGCAGGTGTTGGGCATAGCGGGCTCTGGGGTGCCCCCCAGGCCCCCGTCCTCCTTGTTGCTGGGGTGGTGTCTGACGTGGCTGCCAACCACAAAACGGGCCAGCATCTCATCCTGAGATGGCAGAGAAGGAGCAGGGTGAGCCCAGAGCTCAGGACATGAACCCCTTACGATGCCCTCCAAGAATGTGTCCTCTGCCCACTGTGGACCCAAAACTCCAGGGTGGGGGGAGGGTGGACAGTGAGTGGGGCACACCCCCAGGAAGGCAGAGGAGACAGGCGGGGTTTAAGCTACAGGAAGAGAGAGGCGGAGGGGTGGGCTGGAGGCCCGAGGACCGGCCCCACGCTAAGGTCAGCAGAGCCCCGGTCACGACACCTGGGAGAGGTCGGGGGGCAGTGGAGGAGAGGAGGGGCAGAGGGAGACCCCGCAGGATGGTGGGCTCCCTGCTAGTGGGAAGGGAGAGGAGGCCGAGGAGAGGCAGGCCCGCCCGCGTCCACACAGACAGCTCGCTTCTGACGGGAGCTGCGTGGCCGTGAGGTTGGAGGCCGGAGGCCGGGGACCAGCACTAAGGTTGCAGGGCGCGCGCCAGCGGAGGCTGGGGTGGAGCCGGAGCACTGAGACCACAGTGGGTGCAGAAGGCAGTGGCAGAGCATGGCTCTGCCGGGGAGAGCGGTGGTGAGGAGGGCCAGCCACGGAGAGAAATCGAGGACCTCTGCACTGCGCACAAGCGTGGAGAGCACATGAGTCTCGAGTGGCCCTGTGAGCCCCCACCCGGGACTTGTGTGAGGCCAAGCCCGGCGCACAGACCCAGGCCCCAGGCCGCGTACCTGCACGGGGTCCACCGTGTCCCTCACCACACACAGGACGTCGAAGCGAGAGATGATGGGCTCGGTGAGGTCCACGTTCTCCGAGAAGGTGAGCGAGGGGTCATAGCGGCCGCCTGGGAAAGACAGGCAGCTGCTGTCGGGGTGCCTGTTCCAGGGCCCTCTTCTCCTTGACCAAACGCGGCTTTCCAACCCGCGTGGCTGCAGTGGAGCGGCAGGAGGCCACAGGCACAGCACCTGCCCCAGGCGTCCACGTGGGACCACGGGCGCAGAGCTGGCGGGGCGCCAGCGCTCCAACCACGTGCCCGCTGAGACCGACACCAGTCCTGCCCGACGGGACAAGCCAGGTGTTCCTCCCGTCTCCTGCGCGCGTGGCTCGGCAAGGGTTGGGGCGTCCGCAGCCTTCCACCCCTGCCCCCACACACAGCGCAGGAGAGGCGCGCCTTCCTCGCTCCATCCCCCCCAGTGTCACGCTCCTACCTATGGGGTTGGCGGCGGCGATGACGGTGCAGCGGGCCTGCAGGGAGGTGACGATGCCGGCCTTGGAGATGGAGATGCTCTGCTGCTCCATGGCCTCGTGGATGCTGGTCCTGTCCTGGTCATTCATCTGCGCGCAGGGCCAACGGGGCTCATGATGCGCCCGCTCACCTGGACGAGGCCCGGGCGCCCACAGCCCGCACACACCTCCGCGGCCCAGGGCCCCACCTTGTCAAACTCGTCAATGAGGCACACTCCTCGGTCAGCCAGCACCAGGGCCCCAGCCTCCAGGGTCCACTCCCGGCTGACCGGGTGGCGCTGGACGTACGCGGTGAGGCCCACGGCCGAGGCGCCCTGGCCGGTGGTGAAGACGGCCCGGCTGGACACCTTCTCCACGTACTTGAGGAACTGTGACTTGGCCGTGCCGGGGTCCCCGCAGAGGAGCACGTTGATGTCACCTCGCACCTTGTGCTTGCCGCCTGTGGGGGCGACAGGGCTCAGGACAGCCCCTCAGCCCCCCCACTGACACAAGGTTCTGCCTGGAGGAGAGCATGGAACCCAGAGAAGCGGGGGCCCCGGGGTGGGGGGTGGGCGCCAAGATGCTCTCTGTGACGTGAACCCTGGAGGCCGTGCACGAGCTCTCCCAGCAGGAGGCCAGCTGGACGCAGCCCGTGTGGACCAGGACACGGTCACTCGGGAGGAAGGGGCAAGGCCGAAGCCGAGCCGACGGGGCAGCTGGTGTCCCGGACAGCCCCTCACGGGCAGGCAGCACCGCGCGTGGAAGGAGCGACACGCTGCAGCCGCCACACGCTGTGTCCGCGTCAGCCCATGTGCATGACTAGAGGTCTGCCCCCTCACCCCCCACCCCTGGCCCGTGACCCACAGGAGGGCTCACGCCGAGACGAGGCGGCCAGCGGGGCCTCGAGAAGCGGACGGGACAGACAGGTTCACGAGTCTCCACACGGCAAAGGGCACGCGGGCCCTGCCCCTGCTCACCGGGGTTCTTGGGCTCCCCTCCAAACAGGGCCAGCGCCAGGCCGCGCTTGATGTCCTCGTGCCCGTAGATGGAAGGAGCGATGCTGGCGAAGATCTGGGGGTGAGGGGTGAAGGGAACGGTCACCCATGTGCTCTGGCCCCGCGTGGATGCCCCTACCCCGATTTGGGGCCTCCTTCCAAGTCACAGAACCGGAGAGCTTCCCTGGGGGGCGTGTGCATGTGTAACAGGGAAAAAGGATCTCTCAAAACCCACGTGAGCCTGAAGACACAACTAGCCACGTCTTCCTGGTAGGAACAGCCCCCCTCCCTCCTCGGCCTCCCGCCCCATCCCTTGAGGGGGCCCTGCAGACCCATCCGTCCACAAACCCGACACAGCTCAGACCAGGCAGCTGGACAAACCCCAGTCCACCCTGGGGAGGAGAAACTACAGCAGCAAAGTGGGAAAGGGGGCCCTCGAGTGCCCTGGAAGTGGGATGATGCGATCTGACCCCTGGACCAGGGCGTGGGCCAGCGGTCCGTCCCGTGCGTGGCCGCTCCGCACTGCGGCCACGAGGCAGGTCACTGGCACATCCTAGGAACTGGCCGCCTGGCCCTGCCCAAGTGCCTCCTGCCTGCTTTCATGGGTCAGTCTGCAGGCGAGGCCCATTTTCAGAGCCCGGACACCTCTGCTAGTTCTTTCCTTGCCCCTAAACCCACTGCTAAACCTGGCCTGAGGAGAGGCAGCCCTGTATACAGTGGGGACAGGGGTCCAGGGCAGTGGCCTGCGGGGCTGTGTCTCTCCCTGGGGCCACCCACACCCCGAGGAAAGCCACACTTCCCAAGGGGCGCGCTGGGGGCAGTGCTGACACAGGGTCTGGGGCAGGATTTGTGTGCAAATATGCAGAGGGCGAGGAAGCACCGCCCTGGCTGCCAGTCAGGAGCCACCATGCACGAGGTCGCTGGCAAAACATGGACACAGGCGCCAAGGGGCGCTGACCGAGGGGCCAGACCCTCGTGACGTTGGGGCCACGATTGCACTGACCCTAAAGCTTGGGTCGGGAAAACACTCTTCACTCTGAAAACTGGTAAATAAAGGCAACAAGCATCACAACACTTTTCCTCCAGGAGCCCCCAGGGGACTCGGGCAGTTGACGAAGAAAAGCTTCTCTGAACACGAGACTGCTGGCAGAGGAGGGACGGAGCTAACCCAGAGGGCGGGCCTCTCCTCCGAAGGCGCATCTGCGCTGCTCACGGCAGAGGAGCGGGCACCACCGCCCCCGGGGGTCCACCTCGGCCCCCACCCGAAAAAACGCGCCCCGCCGACCGAGCCTCCGAACTGGACAGAAGAACGTGCTCGCGCAGAACGAGGTCAGCAGCGTTCCAGCTGCAGAAGGCTCAGCGGGACAATCGACCTGGGTCTCCCACAGAAAAGCTGCAGCAAGAGACGGGGTGGAGGGAACACCTCAAGGCAGGAGACGGTAAACCAGCCCCACCTGTGGACCAACTGCACCTGGACGCCGACCGCAGAAAACTCTTCAGAGGAGGAAGGTCACCGGGGAACCGTGGGGCCCCATCGAGGGTGGACCCTCAGGGCCAGCTGGATGTTCTTAGTGTGACAGGGGCGACAGGAGCAGGCTCAGGGAAAGAGAGGCTCTCACAGGCTTACTGACAACGGTGCCACGGCGGCACCAGGAAGCACCGCAGGGCAGACCAGCCCCAACCTCAAGGAGCAGACACACCAGCGAAGGCCCCAGGGGGGTCATCAGCACACCCGACTCAAAACCTGAGCCGCGCCCCTGACACGCCCATGTGGGCCCTGTGCCACGGACACCTCACATAACCGACATCATCGGTGACACACACAGCCCACCCTCTGCAAATCGCTCCCTCGAGGACTCAGTGAGCCTCCTAAGCCCCCATCTCTGTCGAGAGAGTCACCCTGGGCTGCTCGTCTGCCCACACGTCCTGGGGGATCAGGACTGCTGGCCAGGACCCTCCACCCAGACTGCGGCCCGGCGCTGTCGGCACCAGGCACGCGGCAGGACGATGTGGCGTCCCTTGGCGGACCGAGGGCAGCAGCCCGCCTCCCCCTTCCTGCTGCCATGCCCACAGGCTCCCCGGGGCCTCCCACAGGCTCCCCAGGCCCTCGCTGCAGCCCGAGGGCAGGGACTGGCCCCGCTCTGCCCGGCTGACCCAGGGACCTGAAGTGACAGTGTTCAAAGTGCAGTGAGACGGACGCCGTCAAGCCCAGACCTGAGGGGAGACACCTGCCCCCCAGGGTTAGTGCGCTCACCCTCTGCACCCCGTGTCACGGGGGAGGAGCTGCCCACTGAGCATGGGGCGGGACCGGCCCGGACTCCTCTGCCCCCGCCGAACCCCGCGGGCCCTGCCTGCCGCCCGCCGCAAGGATGGCGCCCCCGCCGTCTGGGCTCATCCTCCTGCCCCCACCCAGCTGCCAACTGGGTGTGCTGCCCTCCACCCCCCGTGTCTGCAAGCTCCGGCCTGAGTGGTTCAAGGGAGCTTGATTATCTCTGGACCTGCCTGTAGTCCCTTCAATGTGTCTCTAGAACTGGAGACACATTCCCAGTGGCAGGTGGGAATAACCACCTCGACGGTGGACTCGACACGAGGCCAGTGCTGACCAACCCCCGCGGGGCTCAGACGGCAGAGAGGTCGCCCATCTACCTGAGGGCCTGCTCTGTGAGCGTCACGGGTGAGGAGCAGGCAGGACCAAGGTCCCGCTGGACTCTGCCTAGAGAAGTCAGAGGCCAGCCCAGACAGACAGATGCAAGAGGGAGCAGCCTCCTGGGCTCGGTGGCAACGGGCACTTCTAGGAGCCTGGGCATAAGGCACCCTCAAGGCCACCCTGTTCAGAATCCAGGCAGGCAGCGTCTGCCTCACTCTGCAGAACAGCAGGTGAGGAGCGGGAGGCCACAGCACAGACAGCGCAGGGGGCTGGGAGGGCTGTAGACCCCCACTGCCCACAAACAGGTACACATGCAGGTAAGCTGATGTGTGCCCGGGACAGAGTCCCCACCCCTAGAAATCGGCCCAGACGCTCCACTGGGAGTCTGAACACGTCCATCACGCCAGCACTGGTTTTCTTTAGGGAGGCAGGAGGCCGAGGTGTTACTGGGACCCAAGAAAGAACAGGCCCCCTGAGGGAGACGACCAGATCCAACTCCTCGCTGGAGGCCCGGGCACAGCCCCGGAGGACCTCCCCAGACCCAGCGCATCGGCACACCCCAATCTCAGCGGATGGTAACAGCACCGATGGGGTGCAGGGCCCTGCGCTGTGGGCAGAGAGCAGTCCAGGAGACACCGGGGGGTCCTGCGGCAAGAGGTGGACAGGAATCGGGAGGCAAGGGGAGGGGGCCACGGAGGGGCCTGGGAAGGACCCAAGGGCCAAGCGCAGACCTGGCAGAACTTGTGAACAGGAACCACGCGCCCTGCGGCTGAGCCTGGAACAACACGGGACTGTCCACGAGGATGCACCCACATGGATCCTCAGCGGCGGAGGGTGGACACCCCTCAGCCAGCACTGCTTAGGAATCACGTGTACCTTCATCTCTAGACAGCAAACCCCATCTCCCCAGCCTCCACAAACACGCCTGCCGTTAAAGGGCTAACGACAGTCTGTGTTGGGGACTGCTCTTCCAGGAGACAGACTGCGAGGAGATGGGTGACACCGGGGACCCCCCCCGCCGGCCGAGCTCTTCCTGCTCCTGTGTTTCTGGTCCAGCCCAAGCACGCCCCCGTCCTCCGGACCCAACACAGGCTCCGGGAGCCTGCCTGGCGCTCTGCCCCCCGATCGCGGCCCTGTCAGAGCATGCAGACTCAGTGGACACAGGAATCAAACTGAGGGCCCAGCTTCTAAGACCCAGAACCGAGACAGAGGCTCACGGTGGCTGGGCACAAGCCCCAGGCACCCAGGCTTTGTAGTAGCCTCCCCGCCCCCACTTCCACCTGCCTTCTCCCCGATCTGCTGGTCCTTGGAGAGGCTGCTGATCATCTTCACATCCTCGTCGGTCAGCTCGCCCACAGCCACCTTGTTGTCCTTCTTAGCCACATGGTTCGCGAGGATGACGGTGGCAAAGACAGGGAAGCCATTGGCAGTGTTGAGAGCCCCATCGTAGTTGTTGTGGTAGATGCCAGTCAGCTCCTGGGGGATGCCAAGAGGTCAGGGGGGCCAACCCGGGGCCGGCCCTACCCCACCCCTCCCCAGGCCCCCCAGGTCTGAGAGAGCCGAACTCAGTGGAAGTGTGGCACTCAGCCACTCCACCCCAACAGAAGCAAGGCCCAGCGACAAAGCTGACCGCTGCCCGGCCACAGCACCCACACTGGCTCCCTCGGCCCCAGGCACTCACGATCTCATCGCCTGGCTTGCAGCTGTCCACCAGGTCTGCGAGGAGGATGGCATCCTTGGAGCGGGGCAGCCGGCCAGCCGCTACTTTGCCGGGACTCTCCTGAATCCGGATGCGCTGGTAGTTCTGGTAGACAGTCTGCACAGGACAGACACGGTCTCAGAGGCCTGTCCTGCCCGGGGGGCAGAGGCCGGGGTCTAAGCACCGGCTCTTGTCACCGACTGGACCACAGCCCTGGGCAGGGAGTGCAGCCTCGCTACTCTCCCTGGTGACCAGGAGACACAGGACCAGAGAGAGCAGGGAGCCACGGTCGACAGCACCCCACCCCAGCTCTGCCCCGGCCACTGCCTCTCTGCAGACACAGAGCCCGCTCCGTGCCCTGCAGCTCAGCCGCGGCCGCGGGAGCCGGGCTGCTCTGTGGCCTGAGCTGAGTGACACTGGCGGACGAGGCCCCCCGTGCTGCCCCGTGGGGTGGGGCACAAACGCTACAGGTTGGCCGCACAGGGCAAGTCAGATCACGGGAAAGGCACTTAGACCAGTGTCCAGGAAGCGAGTTACACCAGAGGCGGGCCGGCTGCCCAGGTCACGGGACAGCACTGTGTGGCCTAACATCCCGTCTCCCCGCCATCCACAAGAGCCACCTGATAGCGGCTAAACACACACACTCTGCGTCAGAACGCTTCGGTTTTAACCTCTGGGCCACCTCCTAGCTGGACAACCTGCTGTTACTTCATGAGCCAAATAAAAGTGATGACAGCGCCTGCCTTCACGGTATGATGAAGACGCACTCACACACCCCGTGCACCAAGCAGGGCCCCCGGAAACTTCAGTGAGGAAGTTCCCGTCCCTGCACGCAGAGCCTGCATCTCTGCTCCTGGGCAGGGGGCGTCCAGAGCAACGTGTGTGACGGGGAACCGTAAAGGGAGGGGCACCAGCGAGATGGGGGCGGCGGTGGGGGCTCTGGGCAAAGGCAGGGGCTCACCCCGAGCTCTGCCCACAGCTGCCCCTCTCCAGGGCAAGGCGCACTCGACGCTGAACAAGCCAGACTTTGGCCATGGGCCGCCGGGCACTCCCTGCCAAGGCCACTCCAGCTGGGGCGCTTCTCAGATTTGTGGAGCACTGAGGGGTCAGGCTGTCACGACAACAGAGGGTGGAGAAGCGTGCACCCCACCCAGGGGTCGTGAAGGCCGGCCGACACGGACAAAGGCATGCATTGTGTGTCCAGGCTCTTAAGGCCCAAAGCCTTCGCGCAAGGCCTCCTGCAGACGGCACAGTAGTGTCTCGAGCAACTACGACCCGCGCGAGGCAAGAGACGGGTCCCAGCGAGTCAGGAGGGGCGGGCCTTGCTATGGGTGGGGCTCTGGGGGAGCGGGGGCAGTTCTCCAGATCTTCCCATTTGCAAGAGCCGTCTGTAGACGCTGTTTCAGACGGCACCACCTGGACCACCGGCGCCCACCCACGCCCTGTCTCCCGGCGGGGTCTGGCCTGCGCTCACCTCCTCCATGTTGACCTCAAAGGGGCCGGCTGACTGGCACTCGGGACAGGAGCCGGGCTTCACCTCCTGGTTCTGGGACTGGCAGAAGGGCCCCAGCACGAAGCCGCACTTGTTGCAGTTGTACTTGACCATGCTGAGCTGGGGCAGGACGCCCGTGCAGCTGGTCACCACGCCGCTTGTGCGGATCAGCTGGTTCAGATGCAGCTGCCTGCGGGGGGCGGGGCGTCAGGACGGGGCGGGGCGCCAGGGGGCCCACCCCGCAGGCAGGCCCGGGGGTGAGCGGGCGGCACCCACCGGAGCGAGCGCAGCTCCTCCACCAGCGGCAGGTGGGAGATGCGCACGTGGATGCGGCTGGCGATGCGGTCGTACTTGGGGTACATGGCCAGCACCACCTCCAGGGCCGCCTCGTCGAAGATCTGCAGCAGCTCGGCGGGGGCCTCGGGCAGGAAGTAGGCCAGCACGTGCTCCCGGGCCGCCAGGTCCTCATAGTTCACCACCAGGCTCTCGCGGTTTTCTGGGGGCGGGGCGGGGCAGACGGGCTGAGCAGGAGGGGCGGGAGACGGCCCTGCAAGCAGAGCCCGGACACCAAGCGGGGGCCGGGCTCACTCCCCAGACCACGCGGTGTCAGCCACGTGACTCCTGGGCCTCAAGCTCTCAATCTGTGGAAGGGGCTCTAAGTCCTGGGGGAGGCTGCAGTAACACGCGGGGTGCCCGCCCCCACCTCAGAGTGCCTGCGAGCCCAGGAGCACACCCCCAGCAAACCCGGTTGACTGTGAGACCAGAGAGGGGAGCAGACGGCGAGGGACTGGAGCCACACGCCTCCTGGCACACAGAAGCTGCCACGTTCTGATCGCAGCAGCGGCCCGGGAGTACGCCCAAACTTTGCCAGCTCTAAGCCGGCCACCAGTCATCTCTGTGGTCCAGATGCTGTCCCTGGCCGGCGGGCGGGCTGCCGACCGCGCGTGACAGGCAGGCTTCAGGCCCTGCCCCGTCCCTAGCGCGCCCCCGCGGGCGGGCTCACCTTTGCACATGTCGCCGATGCGCTCCTTGAAGACGTTGTGCCCACGGCTGTCCACGTGGGTGCGCAGGAAGTTCTTGAAGCGGTGGTGGATCTCCAACCGCGGGCCGGCCATGCTCACCCACTCCCGCACCGAGTGGCCCCTGAGGTCCTCCAGATTCTCGATGCTCTCGATCATGTCCTCGTCCTCCTCGCCATCCTCCGTGGCCCGCTCCACCTGCCGCCGCTTCCGGCTGGGGCGCTCCTCCTCCTCTTCGTCGCTGTCTGCGAGCCAGGAGGCGCTCAGGGCTGGCTCCATGCCCCCCACTCCCCCACCCCCGCCCCGGCTCCCCAAGAACCCACCATACAGGAGCCCGCGGCGCATGCGGCCCAGGCCCCGGCCTGCCTCCCGGTCGCGCTGCCGCATGACCCGCTCGGCTGCCTCCCTCTGACTGGCAGTCAGCTCTTCCACGTCCTCGTCGTCCAGGGCCAGCCCCTCGGCCTCATACACGTCCAGCTCTGGGATGGCGCGGTAGTCCCTGCAGGGCCCAGACAGACGCTGTCAGCGCCCAAACCCCAAACAACAGCACCGGGATCTGGGCTCCCAGGGCTCTGGAGGCTTAGCCAGGGCACCTGCAGAGGCCCGGAGAGGGTCCCCAGGGACCCCACACACCCACGCACAAGACGGGGTGCGGTCTTCAAAGAGGGAGACGCTGAGGACACAGCACTAGGGGACGTCCTGCAGCAGTCAGACTGAGAACCAGTTGGAGGTGGCAGTGACGGTCACACCCCATGAGTGACCTGATGCCCCTGACCTCACACTTGACCCCTGAGATGGGAAAGCTTACGTCATGTGCATTTTCCACAAAGAAAAGGGGAGCTCTGAGCACCCATAGGAAAAAGAATTGGAAGACCCACCAAACTTCCCGCCGGAAGGGCCTTCAGAGCGCAAACCCAGTTTCCCTTGGGCAGGAACCCTCTTGCACCATCTCTGGCAGCCCTGCCTAGAATCCTGGACCCCGGGAGGCCCACCAGCACCAGCCCAACCAGCCTATCCCGAATGTGTCGATGTCCGAGGCTCAGCCCTCCCAGTCAAGAGAGACCTTCCACGTGACCACCTGTCAGATACTGGATGGAGCAATGTCTACCCTCAGAGGGAACGTTACTGCCCTCTCTGGCATTTGGGGAGGCATACATACCCTCCACCAGAAAGAGGAGAAAACCCAGCTCAAGGGTGAAGGGACATCTGCCACTCATCACTCATCAGGGCTGGGTGTCAGTCGAGAGCAACGGCAGGCGCCCGGCTGGCTCTGACTCCAGACTGGCCCTCCGAGGCCCTCTCGCTTCTCCTTCCCTCAGGGGAGGTGGTGACGGGGGAACAGCCCCTCTTTTTGTGTGTGTGTGCCATAAACTCTGTCAAACGACAGTCTCAAAACACATAATCCCAGAATGCTGATGCCAGAAACAAAACCCAGAGCCAGCTTCATTTCTGGGCTGATAGTTCCAAAATCTGAAGTGTCCTCCAGGAAAAGACACTGTCATCTGACATCGCTCAACAAACAGCATATTAAAAAGCAGAACACTACTTTGCTGACAACGGTCTGTCTAGTCAAAGCTATGGTTTTTCCAGTAGTCACATGTATGGATGTGAGAGTTGGACCATAAAGAAGGATTAGCACCAAAGAATTGATGCTTTCAAACTGTGGGGCTGGAGAAGACTCCTGAGAGTCCCTTGGACGGCGATCAAACCAGTCAATCCTAAAGGAAATCACCCCTGAATACTTATTGGAAGGACAGATGTTGAAGCTCCAAAACTCTGATCACCTGATGCGAAGAGCAGACTCATTAGAAAAGATCCCGATGGTGGGAAAAATAGAAGGCAAGAGCAGAAGGGGACGATGGACGATGAGATGGTTGGATGCCATCACCGACTCAATGGACATGAGTTTGAGCAAACTCCGGGAGATAATGAAGGACAGGGAAGCCTGGCATGCTGCAGTCCATGGGGTCGCAAAGAGTTGGACAGGACTTAGCAACTGAATAAGAATTTCAAGTTATGTGAAGTGGCATCAGTGAAGTTCTAATTGGTCTACATAAAAAAATTTGATAAATTCGATTTCAGCAAAATTTAAAATTGTGCATCTCAAACAACTCAGTAATAAGAAATCAAGCAAACCAATCAAAAAATGGGCAAAGACCCACAGACACATTTTCCAAAGATACACTGACGGCCAACACGCACAAAAACAGATACTCAGCATCACTGATCATCGAGAAAAGAAAATCAAGAGCACAGTGAGATACACATCGCGACTGTTAACAAAAACAGAAAGTATCAGGCGTAGGGGAGAAGGTGCAAAAACTGAACAGCATACGCCACTTGTGGGAAGGTAAAATGATGCAACTGCTTTGGAAAACAGTTTGGCAGTTCCTCAAAAAATTAACATTAGAGTTACCACACGACCCAACCCCTCCACTCCTAGGACCTGGAATTCCATTTCAAGAGAATTTAAACACATGTTCACATAAAAATCCCACAGCGGCACTATTCATAATTGCTGAAAACTTTCAAAGAACCCAAATGTCTTCCAACCTATGAATGGGTAAACAAAATGCGGCCCGTCCATAAAACAGAGCATTATTCAGCCAGGAAAAGGAGTGGCGTGATCCAACACAGATGGACCGTGAAAACCACGGGACACGCACGCTGAAGATTCTATTCATAGGAGATGGTCAGACGGCAGATCACAGGAACAAGGGGCAGGCTGCCGGCTGCCAACAGTTGGGGGAGGGGGTGTGAACCAGGTACACGGGATCTCCTGGGATGAGAGAAAAGCTGGACTGTGCTGACGGCTGCATAATTCAGGAAGTCTACTTAGAAGCACTGAACTGTACTCTTGTAACATGTAGCTTGTGTATGATAGAAACCACAGCTTGGTAAGCTTGCTTTTTAAAAAGCTACAAAAACCAAAACTTAACTGGGCCAACCAGTCCTCAGAACCTCTATCAGAGCCCTGGCAAGAGAATAGCAGAGAAGCAGAGAGGGGTGGGCAGAGGTAGTGCGTAGTGCGGTCAGGGAGGGCGTCCTGCCCGCACGACCCCACGGAGCACGGGAGGAAGCTGCTCTGGACCCACCTGTCAGGACTCGGCGTCTGGGGCAACAGCGCCAAAGCAAAGCCCCAAATGGTCCGCAGTGCCCCTGAACGTAGCCCCACTGACTCTGGGGTGGCCTGAACATATAAAGGCTGGCGCCCCCAAGTCTGAGCCAGAGGGCCTCAAAGCAGAAAGTCTATGCGGCTCTGCAGGTTCAGACAATTCTGGGGCAAACAAGCCGACCGAGTCCTAGCTGTGAACACGGTCAGACAGTAGTGGGGCTCAGCCTTGCTCACTCAGAGCTCTACTCTGCAGTCTTAGCATGAAGCCTCCATGTCCTTGAGTACACATTTGTACATTTATTGCTAAGTGTGAACACAGAGCCTGGTACAGATTAGGCAGAGTAACTGTTTGCTGAACTGAATCTAAACCTTGATTAATCAGACCCACCCCCATCCTCAGTGTCTGAAGTTGCAGAGAAACTTGGCTGCCTGCTTCCTGACCTTCCCAGTTGGGATCCCCAACGTGGCCCCAGATCAGAGACCCCCATGGGTGCACAGCTCAGGGAGCTGGGGCTTCCCCGGGCCTTACGTAGGGTCTGGTCTCAAGTAGACACAGCAAGTTACAAGGATGTACGCTGCAGCTCCGCAGGCAAGTCTCCCCCCAGACACTGGACCAAAATGTGCTCAAAGGCAAAGAGGCTCCAATGTACCTGCTTCTCCAGGACCCCAAAACCAGGGAGGCCAGACACTGGAGGGACACCCTGCGTAAACTGGAGCACGGGCCGTAACTGCATACCTCTCCATGCCATCTCCAATAAGCTCCTCCCCGTCCTCTTCCTCCTCCAGGGGCCCCTCGGTGCCCAGCAGCCCCTCGGACTCATCCTCAAAGGGAGGAAGGTCGCGGCCAGGGCTGGAGGTCAGGGCATCCGTGCGCCGGGAGCTGCTCGGCCCGGGGCTGGAGGCGAGGGGCTCGGTGGCGCGCCGCCGCGGGCCGGGGCTGGACGCCACCGTGAAGGACTCGGAGGATTCCTGCGAGAGGAGACAGGCGCGGAGCGGTGAGGGCCGGCGGCGCTCCCCGGCGCGGCGCCCCGACTCGGGGCGTCTGCCCGACCCCCGCCGGCCCGCGCCTCTGCCCCGGGGCCGGGCCCCGGCCGGCTGACCGCCCGCTCCGGCCCCGGCGCGCCCTCCGCCCGTCTGGGCGCCCGGGGTCAGCTGCCAGGGGAGCCGGGGCGCGAGGGCGGCGGGGACGGGGCCCGCGGGACGGGGTGGGGGGCGCCGGCCCGGCAGACCCG
>ML660201.1:55348534-55368847 GCA_007570785.1 Antilocapra americana
CCCCGCGCCCCGCGCCCCGCGCCCTCAGCGCCCTCAGCGCGGCCCCGGCGCCCTCACCGCCATCTTCGCGCCGCGCTCCTCTCCGCTCCGCCCGCCACGACCACTTTTCGCGCCAAAAGCGGCCCACGTGACCGCGCGAGCCCGGGAAGCGGCTGACGCGGCACGACGTCACGACGTCGGCGACCTCGTTCTTTCCGGCCGGCGCTCGGGGGGCGGGCCGAGGACGACACCCCGCCCCGCCGGCCCGAGGCCCTGTACCTCCGGCCAGAGCCCCGCCCCGTCGGCCCGAGGCCCCGCCCCGTCGGCCCGAGGCCCCGCCCAGCGGCCCGAGGCCCCGCCCTGCCCGCGCTGGGCGCTGCGGGACCCCTGAGCCGCCGCGGCGCGCGGAGGCAGTGAGGACCAACCTCCCGCGCCAGCTGCTCGACTCGATTACTCTAGGGCCGTTTGAGAGAGAGCCAACGGAGGCTCAGGGCTTTGTCTGACTGTTATGTCAACTGCTCCGAAAGTTCAGGCTGAACGCTTCAAGCGCCGGAAAGGCTGGGTTGCTAGGAGGCAGCCGAGGTTCAGGGGGCGGTCCAGGTAGCAAGAGCCTCCCGCGGAGAGCAGGGCGCCCTGGCATCTGCAAGCACTTCCCTAGCTCCAGGTAGACCGCTTGTGGTGTCCTGGGAGGGAGAAGACGACGTTGGAGACTCCAGCTCACGAAAGGCGACCAAGTCTTTCTAGAGAACTGGAGCTCCCTGCGTACAGTCGAGAGCCCCCTGGGTTTTAGCACAGTCCTTTAGGCTCCCAGGGATGCTGGAGGATGGAGGCAAGTTAAAAAAGTTAGAGTCCGATCCGAATCTGCATCTGCGGACTCAACCAACCGGGTGGTTAGGAAAAAAACAGACAATTCCAAAAATCAACGCTTGGTTTTAAGGTATGCCGCTTAACTATTTACATGGTGTTTACAGCGTATTTATACCTATTTGCATAGAGTTTACATTGTATCAGATATTGTTCAGTTCAGCCGCTCAGTCCTGTCCGACTATTCACAACCCCGTGGACTGAGCCTCTTCATGAAAGTGAAGGAGAGTGAAAAAGCTGGCTTAAAACTCAACATTCAAAAAACAAAGGTCATGACATCCAGTTCCATCACTGCATGGCAAATACCTGGAGAAACAGTGGCAGACTTTATTTCCCTGGGCTCCAAAATCACTGCAGATGGTGACTGCAGCCATGAAATTAAAAGACACTTGCTCCTTGGAAGAAAAGCTATGACCAACCTATATGGCTTATTAAAAAGCAGAGACGTTACTCTGCCAACAAAGGTCTGTCTAGTCAAAGCTATGGTTTTCCCAGTAGTCATGTATGGATGTGAGAGTTGGAAAGAAAAGAAAGCTGAGCGCCAAAGAATTGATGCTTTTGAACTGTGGTGTTGGAGAAGACTCTTGAGGGTCCCTCGGACCCTGCAAGGAGCTCCAACCAGTCCATCCTAAAGGAAATCATTCCTGAATATTCATTGGAAGGACTGATGCTGAAGCTGAAGCTCCGACACTTTGGCCACAGTATGGAAAGCGCCAACTCATTAGAGAAGACCCTGATGCTGGGAAAGATTGAAGGAGGGAGGAGAAGGGGACGACAGGATGAGATGGTTGGACGGCATCACCAACTCAATGGATCTGGGTTTGAACAAGCTCCAGGAGATGGTGAAGGACAGGGAAGCCTGGCGTGCTGCAGACCATGTGGTTGCAAAGAGTCGGACGCGAATGAGGGACTGAATAGCAGCAAGGTGTTGTGAACAATCTAGAAACTACGTATACAGGAGGATGTGCACAGGTAATGTGCAGGCAAGATATGCAGACGCTGCACCACTTTACATGAGTGACTGAGCACCCTTGGAGCTTGTTGTCTGAAGGTAGCCTGAAACCAACCCCCGAGGACACAGAGGGGTGACCGTGTGGTCATTCTTCCTCCAGGCAGAGGCAGTCTGGCCTGGGGCAGGGGAGCAGGGCAAGGCTGGAGCCCTGCTCTCTTGTGTGGTGAGCAAGCATCTCAGGAGGGGACCCTGGGAGGGGCAGGAGTGACCCCTGGAAGTGCGGATATCCAAGAGGCCTTCAGGAGGTAGAGTCTGTTGGTCTTGAGGATCCGTTCAGTTCAGTTCAGTTCAGTCGCTCAGTCGTGTCTGACTCTTCCTGACCCCATGGGCTGCAGCACGCCAGGCCTCCCTGTCTATCACCAACTCCCAGAATTTACTCAAACTCATGTCCATGAAGTTGGTGGAAGACAGCAAAAGGGAGGACCCGGGATGGGGTTGGAACAGCCCCTGGAGGAGGGCTTGGCTACTCCAGCATCCTACTCCGGTATTCTTGCCTGGGGAGGTCCATGAACAGAGGAGCCTGGCGGCCACAGTCCATGGAGCTGCAGAGAGTCAGACGAGACTGAGCAGCCGACACTTTCACTTTCAAGATGGCAGCAGGAGTCTGGCTCGGGAGACTAGGAGGAGGGCAGTACACCTCTGAGACGGGGAACTCGAGGGGAAGCCCAGGAAGGAACCCAGCAGCTCACAGCAGTCACCGTGTTATCAACTCAGTGTCTGTGGGTCTGGGACTGGGCCGGGCTTGGCTGGGGGCCTCTGCTGCCTGGGTCTCTGCTGAGCAGAACCAACCATGTCTCTTATTTTGGGGTCCCCACTGCTATCAGGAAGCCAGTTCTGCAGAAGCTGCCCTCCTGTGGGCCATGCTTCGAGAGGATCACCACCCCCAACAAGGCTGATGCAGGGCAAGTGAGACACCTGGGGGTCAGACCTGTGTTTATCAAAGCCCATGCATGGAGGCTCACAGCTGCCCTGCTCCGTCCTGTGTGCCGGGGGCCACGGCACTGAGCCAGTGCCCCGCTGCCCCGAAGGGAGGGGGTAGGGAAGATGCCCTAATTACCCCACAGATAAGATCCCACAGAAACCTCCAGTGGGGCCCACAGCTCACAGCACAAAACCCATCCCCGACCTCCACCCACAACCGTCCTGTCTCAAACAACAAGGGAGGAGGGCAGGTCAGCGAACTGCCTCTTGCCTCCTTCCTGGCACAGGGGTCAGAACTTTCCTGCCCCTGGAGGTCAGAAGTGGCCTGGGACTTGTGTTGCCAGTTATAGGTGAGCAGGGGTGATGCAGGTAACCCCCGGGCAAAAACTCTTGGAGCTGCCCATTCAAGGACGCAGGCACCTCCTAGAGCTCTGCTTCTAGGCGCTGCTGCAGGAACTGCACGCTGACTGGGGTCCAGGCTAGGAAGGGCAGAAGCACTGAGCCATAGATGCTCCCGATGGTCGCAAGGTGCTGGCCTCCACACCTGCGCATCATTTCGAGCAGGAGCTGGGCAAGGACCGGGGCCTGATCTCATTCCAACCCGGCTGTGGAAAAAGTGTGGTCTCACGGGTGTGTATCTGGGTGTCACTGTGATAAGTGGGTGCTTACGACGTGCACCAGGCCCTGAGTCACGCTCCGGACACACAGGGAATGTGATAAGCATGGCTCTATCATCACGACTCGGACATTCTACTTAGGGGGGGCTGTGCTGAACCAGGAGGGGACTACATGAACACGATCCTGTTAGAGAGGCTGCTGGTGTAAGCGGACAGGGGCCTCCCAGGTAGCTGAGTGGGGTTTGATGCCTGGGTCAGGAGGATCCCCTGGAGAAGAAAATGGCCACCTGCTCCAATATCCCTGTTGGGAACATCCCATGGACAGAGCATCCTGGCAGACTGCAGTCCAGAGGGTCACAAAGAGTCAGACACAACTGAGCGACTGAGCATACATGCACGCAAGCACACAGATAGGGCAGGGGGCCCCTGACAAAGAGAACTGGGCGTGGCTTTCTTGACATATAAGAGAAGCCGTTTTGGGTCTAAGCCATTTTGGGATCTAAGACTGGCCACAGTGCTTGCCCCGGACCAGGTCTCAGTAATTAATGAAGTTAATGAACACAAGAATGCAGAGACAAATTGTTATCAGGCAAGAGAAGTAACAATGCTAATCATTACCTCAGTTGCAAATATCCCCCGTTTTGTGTCAATGGTAAAGACAAGCCTGAAGACTCCATCACCAGGCCAGCTGGAACCTAAGGTGAGCTCTCTGATCCTTATGACCTCAATTAACGAAAGCTTGGAGAGCCCAAGACCCTTCACGAATATGCATGTACCCTTAACTTAAAATAGGGCTTCCTTGATAGCTCAGTTGGCAAAGAATCTGCCTGCAATGCAGGAGACCCCAGTTCGATTCCTGGGTTGGGAAGATCTGCTGGAGAACAGATAGGTTGGAATTTAATTCAGATGACCATTATATCTACTACTGTGGGCAAGAATTCTTTAGAAGAAATGGAGTAGCCATCATAGTCAACAAGAGTCCAAAATGCAGTACTTGGATGCAGTCTCAAAAATGACAGAATGACCTTTGTTCGTTTCTGAGGCAAACCATTCAATATCACGGTAATCCAAGCCTATGTCCCAACCAGTGATGCCGAAGAAGCTGAACAGTTCTATGAAGAATGACAAGACCTTCTAGAACTAGTACCCCAAAAAGATGTCCTTTTCATTATATGGGACTGGAATGCAAAAGTAGGAGGTCAAGAGATACCTGGAATAACGGGCAAATTTGGCCTTGGAGTACAGAATGAAGCAGGGCATAGGATAATAGAGTTTTGCCAGGAGAACGCACTGGTCATAGCAAACACTCTCTTCCAACAACACAAGAGAAGACTCTACACATGGACATCACCAGATGGTCAATACTGAAATCAGATTGATTACATTCTTTGTAGTCAAAGATGCTGGAGCTCTATACAGTCAGAAAAAAAAAAAAAGACTGGGAGATGACTGTGACTCAGATCATGAACTCCTTATTGCCAGATTCAGACTTAAATTGAAGAAAATAGGGAAAACCACTAGACCATTCAGGTATGACCTAAATCGAATCCCTTAGGGTTATACAGTGGGAGTGACAGATAGATTCAAGGGATTAGATCTGATAAGAGTGCCTGAAGATCTATGGACAGAAGTTCATGACATTGTACAGGAGGCAGGGATCAAGACCATCCCCAAGAAAAAGAAACACAAAAAGACAAAATGGTTGTCTGAGGAGGCCTTACAAATAGCCGAGAAAAGAAGAGAAGTGAAAGGAAAAGGAGAAAATAAAAGATACACCCATTTGAATGCAGAGTTCCAAAGAATATATGAGTATATGGTATATATGGGAGAGATAAGAAAGTCTTCCTCAGTGATCAGTTTAAAGAAATACAGGAAAACAACTGAATGGGAAAGACTAGAGATCTCAAGAAAATTAAGAGATACCAAGGGAACATTTCATGCAAAGATGGGCTCAATACAGGACAGAAACGGAATGGACCTAACAGAAGCAGAAAATATTAAGAAGAGGTGGCAAGAATACACAGATGAACTGTACAAAAAAGATCTTCACGACTCAGATAATCACAATGGTATGATCACTCACCTAGAGCCAGACACCCTGGAATTCGAAGTCAAGTGGGCCTTAGGGAGCATCACTACAAACAAAGCTAGTGGAGGTGAAGGAATTCCAGTTGAGTTATTTCAAATCCTAAATCATGATGCTGTGAAAGTGCTACACTCAATATGCCAGCAAATCTGGAAAACTCAGCAGTGCCCATAGGACTGGAAAAGGTCAATTTTCATTCCAGTCCCAAAGAAGGGCAATCCCAAAGAATGCTCAAACTACCACACAATTCCACTCATCTCACACACTAGGAAAGTAATGATCAAAATCTTCCAAGCCGGGCTTCAACAATACATGAACCATGAACTTCCAGATGTTCAAGCTTTTAGAAAAGGCAGAGGAACCAGAAGTCAAATTGCCAACATCAGATGGATCATCGAAAAAGCAAGAGAATTCCAGAAAAACATCGACTTCTGCTTTATTGGTTACACCAAAGCCTTTGACTGTGTAGATCACAACAAACTGGAAAATTCTTCAAGAGTGGGAATATCAGATCACCTGACCTGCCTTCTGAGAAATCTGTATGCAGGTCAAGAAGCAACAGTTAGAACTGGACATGGAACAACAGACTGGTTTCAAACTGGGTAAGGAATATGTCAAGGCTGTATATTGTCACCCTGCTTATTTAGTTTCTATGCAGAGCACATCATGAGAAATGCTGGGCTGGATGAAGCATAAGCTGGAATCAAGATTGCCAGGAGAAATATCAGTAACCTCAGATATGCAGATAACACCACCCTTATGGCAGAAAGTGAAGAGGAACTAAAGAGCCTCTTGATGAAAGTGAAAGAGGAGAGTGAAAAAGCTGGCTTAAAACTCACATTCAAAAAACTAAAATTATGGCATCTGATCTCATCATTTCATGGCAAATAGATGGGGAAACAGTGGCTGACTTTATTTTTGGGGGTCCAAAATCACTGCAGACGGTGATTGCAGCCATGAAATTAAAAGATGCTTACTCCTTGGAAGAAAAGCTAAGAGCAACCTAGACAGCATATTAAAAAGCAGAGACATTCCTTTGCTGACAAAGGTCTGCCTAGCCAAAGGTATGGTTTTTCCAGTAGTCATGTATGGATGTGAGAGTTGGACTATAAAGAAAGCTGAGCGCCAAAGAATTGATGCTTTTGAACTGTGGTGTTGGAGAAGACTCTTGAGAGTCCCTTGGACTGCAAAGAGATCCAGCCAGTCTATCCTAAAGGAAATCAGTCCTGAATATTCACTGGAAGGACTGATGTTGAAGCTGAAACTCCAATACTTTGGCCACCTGATGCAAAGAACTGACTCATTGGAAAAGACCCTAATGCTGGGAAAGATTGAGGGCAGGAGGAGAAGGGGACGACAGAAGATGAGATGGTTGGATAGTCTCACTGACTCGATGCTCATGAGTTTGAGTAAACTCCGGGAGTTGGTGATGGACAGGGAGGACTGGCTTGCCACAGTCCATGGGATCGCAGAGTCAGACACAACCGAGTGACTGAAGTGAACCCACTCCAGTATTCTGGCCTGGAGAATTCCACTGACCGTATAGCCGATGGGGTCGCAAAGAGTCGGTCTCCACTGAGCGACTTGCACTTGCATTAATTTGGGAAAGACCCCAGAAGTTCTCCTTACTTGCTGAGATAATAAACCCTTCCTTGTCCTGCTCTTTACCTTGGTTGTGTCTGTCAACACCCCCGGAAAGAAGAATCCAGTTTTGGGTAACAACTGAGAAGGAAATGAAAGGGCTTTGTGTGACAGAGGCTGGACAGCTACGTTGGCTAGGGTATCAAGTGGAAGCGTGTGTCAAGTGACAGACCCACAGGTAAGGAAGCTTGGTGTATTCAAGGAAGAGAAACAGGGAACCCAGAGAGGAGCGCGTGGGAGGGATGAGGACAAGGAGACAGGAGGGGCTAGGCCAGGTGGAGTCTCGTGGTGGGGGGCAGAGGAGTGAACCCCGCGCAGACGCAGGAGGGGAAGAACAGGCTATCTGGGAGGGCTTCCTGGAGGAGGCTGCCTGGGGTTAAGAGGTGAGGGAAGGCGGGCCAAGCCCCGGGCCTGGGTCCTGCCACTTCCTGGGCCTGTGACTTCGGGGCAAGCGCTTAACGCCTCCGCCCCGGGGTCTGCTCCGCGAAAAGGGACGGATGACAGCCGGCCCGCAGGGCGGCCCGGAGGCCGAGGGTGCATGGGCAGGTGCGAAGGGGCCGCGCCGGGCCCGGGTGGGGCTAGTTCCCGGCGGCGGAGCGCCTTCCCGGACGCTGGAGCAGGGGGCGCTGCGGGCGGCGGGCGTGAACAGGTAGGTCGCAAAGGGCTGCGGCCGCGACCCCTGGCGGCCGAGTGGGCCGCGCGCGGGCTCTTTAAGAGGCGGACGGGCCGCCCCGCCCCCCGGGGCCCGATTGGCTCCGTCCTCTGCGCCCGCCCCGCCCCCTTTTGGCGTACCTCCGTTCCTATTGGTCGCTGCCGGCTGGGGGCGGACCCCCGCGCCGCCGCGGGCAGGGACGGTGGCTGTTTTTGCAGTTTTGGCGGAACGCGGAGGACGCGCCTCCCTTCCGGGTCGCCGCTGCCTGGAGGGCCGCGCGGGGTCAGGCCGATCGCGTGTCCCGGTCGCGTCTCGCTTCCCCTCCCGCCCGCCGCCCGGTCTCCCGGAGCCGGTCTCCGGCGCCACGCTCCCGGCCCGAGCTCCAGAGGCCCAGGCCCGCGACCTTTGGCGGGGTCCGCGCCGGCGGCGGATGGGCGGCCGAGGCCCCAGGTAAGGGGGAGCCCCTGCTCTGCCGCAGCTGCGCGAGCCCATCCCGAGCGTCCCTGTCCCGGCTCCTGCCGCCGGCGGCGGGCCTCCCGCCCAGAGGCAGGCCCGGGGTCCCCGGGGGGGCCGAGCTCCGGGACCCTGCGCCCCAGGCTGTGCGCGAGACGTGTCTGCGAATGGTCACCTCCGGCTCCCGCGTCCGAGAGGGCAGGGGGTGGGGGGTGTCTCCTGGCCGGGGCAGCGGGAAGCGACCTGTCCTCGCTGAGTGGTGGGGACGGGGCCGTGGGGCCTCCCGGACGGCCCTCCCACGCTCCAGAAGGGCCGGGCCGCCCTCTCTCTGCTGCTGGACGTTCATCTGTCCAGCTCACCACATTGGCTGTCTCCCCGAGAACTGGGTCATGAGACGCCCGGGCTGGACGGCCCACAAACACATAGACACACAGCTGAGGGCCATTTCAGATGGAAGGGGTGGTCAGGGAGGGCTCCTCAGAGGAGGTGGCCCCAAAGATGCGACCTGGTCAGGGGCAGGGAGCACACCGCCTGCCAAGTCAAAGGGAATCTGCAGAGGTTAGGCCAGAAGGCACAGGGCTGTCCTCCCTCCTGGGGGCTCCTGGTAGGGTCCACCCCCTTCCCCAAGGCTGGAGGATGATGGTTGTGAAACATTCCTCACCCAGTTTTGGTTCAGGGTTGAAAGCTCGTTGAGCAGCTGGGGCCGGCCACCCTGAGGGGTGTTTCCACAGCAGCCTGTCTGCTCAGGGGTTTCTGTTTCCGTAGGGCTCCCGTCCAGCACCTCTGGGCCACACATGGTCAGTTCCACTGCACGGACTGGGGAGACCCAGAAACCGAGGCTCAGAGAGGGAGGGCCCTTCTGGCCCGGGTCCAGCACGCAGGGCCCACACCACTGGCAGGATGCCCACAGGCTGGCCACAGACAGAGGGAGGGAGAGAGGGTGGGAGGAGGTCTCTGGGATGGCAGTGAGGTCAGGCGCGTCCTCCCCAGGTGGAAGAGACAGTCTGTCCCAGCGTCCCTCGTCCTGAGCCGCACAGGGCTGCCCAGGGCACTGAGCATCCCAGGAAGTCCCCCTGCCTCCGCACCCTCCACCAGCCTGCCCACCTGGACCCTCTCTCCTGCAGACCCCTGGCTCTGGCACTGCCTGGAGCTCACCTGTGGTGGGGGAGGGGAAGGGGGGCCCTCCGATGGTCTCCCTCAGCCTCCCTCCAGCTGTGATGGGACAGCGGCCGGCTGCCCGCTCCTGGAGGCCGGGGTGGTGGCCCCACGGGCCAGCACGTGGAAAACATGGGCCCTGAGCGCGCAGAGGAAGGGAGGGGTGTGCTGTCGTGTAGCCTGTGTCCCGGCTTCAGTTATTTTGTGAGCTCTGACACATGGAGGCAACCTGCTGTTGAGTTGTGTGATCCCCACCCCCGCCCCACCCCGAGTCCGCTTGTTACCAGCAGCCCACCCTGGATCAGCCCAGGGGGCCCACGCCTGCAGGGGAGACACCAAGCCCTGGGATGCCCCCCTGGGAGGGGGCCCGGGAGGAGGGCTGGGCCGCGGGGGTCTCCTCTTCTGCCTCTATTACAGGGCGAGCGGTGCCGGGGCGGGGGAAGTCGGCACAGTGGACACTCTCCTTCCCCAGCCCAGACTCCGAAGTGAGTGGGGCTTGGACCCCGTGAACCAAATTCTGCCCACCCCCCACCCCCAGCTTTCCCTCTGGAAAGAAAGCGGCAGTTACCTTGGTGTGTGTGGCCCTGCGCAGACCCCCTTCTCCGCTCTTGCCTGACCCCTCCAGCAACCTTGCTGGCGGGGATGCTGCTGTCCTGCGACGCCGAGGGGGGGAAATGACTGGCCCAAGGTCACAGAGGCGGCCCCTGGCAGACCCAGAAGGTCGACCTGGGGATTTGCTGGGACCTCATACGGCCAGGTCCTCCCCAGTGGTGGGGCCGGGGAGCCTGGCTTCAGGCATGGCTGGATCCAGGGGCTCCTGCCCGGTGCTGTCTGTGTCTCTTCTCTGTGTTTCTTTGTCGGCTCTCGTTCCACGTGGACTCCAGTGTGAATGCTCCCTGGGGTTGGGGGTGGTGGTGCCGTAAGTCGTACCTACACCCTGTGCACAGAGACTGCAGTGCTGAGGTTTCCCCCAGGAAAAGGGGGTGCTGGCCACGCAAAGCAGGAGAAGTCCTCCAACCACACTTGCACTCTGTCTGGCTGCCGCCCACCCATGGGCTTCTCCCGGCAGTGCGGGGTCCCTACAGGACACGAGGCAGCCCTGAAGCCACCCTGCTGAGGGGCCCGCACTGCCTACGCCACCCCCGCTGGAAACCACTGGCTTGTGGTCAGCGGTCAGCAGTGCTGGTGAGGAGCCTTGTTGTGGGCGTCAGGGAGGTCCTGCAACAACGGAGCACCTGCTTAGCGATCGTGGGGCCACCCCCCTCACCCTAGCGATTGTGGGGCCACCCCGCCATCTTAGCATCACAGGGACACCGTCCGCAGCTGGCCTGGCCGCTGCAGGCACCCCGAGGCCCAGGTCGGAGCCTGGAATGAGCTTCCCCTGCCCTTTGCCCCCACCCCTATGTGCATCCGTCTGTGGGTCCCGCTGGCTGGCCCTCCCAAAGGGCTCCCGGATCCCAGCACTCCACCCCCGCTGCCACCACCAGTGGGGCTGCAATCCTCGCAGCCCGGCCCGAGCACTCCGTCTCCCTGCCCCCATCCCCCTGCTTCCGTGCGGCCCCCACCTGCCCCCTTCCACACCTCCCCTTGAGCTTAGAGGGAGATCAGCTGACCAGCCCCCACCCTGTCTCCTCTGTCTTCCAGCATCAGCATGCCCTGTGCCCTTTGAACAGGCCAAGACTGTTTCTGCTTCCTGCCTTTGCCTTCACTGCTCCCTCCCTGGGATGTGCTCTGCCCAGATCACCCCAGTCCAGCTACTTTCAGCTATTTAGGTCTCAGTCCAAGTATCATTCTGTCTGACAACCCAGCCTGTGGCAACTACTACTCTGCATTCTGGCTTAGCTGCTGAACAGAGGCTGAGATGACAAGGGAGATGGGTACTGCCATCTGCTGCGCAACAGTCTGTGCAGGCTGACCCGCTTGTCCGAGACCCAGACACCCTGTTACTCTCTGGTCCATGACTTCTGCTTCATGGTCCACATTGGCTGCTACTGCTCCCACCATCACACCCACAGTTCCAGGCAGTGGGAAAGGAGGACATGCCCTGAAAATTGGCACCCCCTGCTGCTCACAGCCAGTTGGATGGAACCCGGTCACGTGGCCATGGCCAGCACCAAGGGAAGCTGGGAAGTGGCCACGGCCGGCACCAAGGGAAGCTGGGAAGTGGCCACGGCCGGCACCAAGGGAAGCTGGGAAGTGGCCATGGCCGGCACCAAGGGAAGCTAGGGAGTGGCCCCGCTTCTGGGAAGCCACATGCCAGCCAGACTCCACGGCTCTGGTACAAAGCTGCGTGGATGCTGGGGGCCCCAGCAGTTTCTGCTATGTTTCCTATCATTTTATTTTGTTCCCTGCCTGTTTTCTTCTCGGCACGTACCCGTAGAAGTCTGGTTTGTACCCCTAGAAGTCTGGTTTGTGAGCACGGGTGCTTTAATACCTTTAATCCCCTTTAACACCTCCCGGCCTCCTCGTCAGGTTGCCGAGGGGGACTGATCCCAGAGCAGCCTGTGTGTGAAGCAAGGTTAGAGGATTCTGAGCCCCAGGTCCAGGCCCGTCCGCCCCAGAGTCTCCCCAAGTGTGGGGCAGCCCCTGCACCCCCCACCCCGGCCTGCACAGGGGGCGCCGGCCCCCCATCGGGAGCATCCTGGGCTGCTCGGGGCCGACCCAGGCCCTCAGTGCGTGAATGACTCACCTTCCTCGTTGTTGGAAACCTGCTGAGGCCGTAACCCACCCAGGAAAGTGCCCCACGCACAGGCGCGTGCTCGGTGCACCGCGACAGCCAGCATACCGTCGCACCAACCCCGGGCACCGGCCTGCCGCCCTCCCGCTGGCCGCCCTCCCCAGCCTCGTCTCAGCGTGCTACCTGCCAGGCCTGGGACAGGGACTCGCTCCTGTTTTGGGCAGCGTTCTAGCGTTGACGCTTGTGGTCATGCGTCCTGCTGATGGTGGCACCTGGGCATGCGTCCAGGTGATGGTGGCACCTGGGCTGCTCTCGCGGGGCTGTCGGGGACTGCCCAGCGGTGGGGGCACCGGGTCAGGAGTGCAGTCTGTTTAGTCATCGTTTTCAACGCTGGCATCTGTCCTGTCCCACTGCCGGGCCCCGTGCTCCCTGCAGACACCCCCTCTTGCCTGCTGGGTTGGGGACCCCAAAACCCAGGCACTGCTCACGTGCTGACTCCCTGCCCCCAACCAGGGCCGGCTGCTGGCAGGATGGATACCCGGGAGATGGCGGCCAGCTCGCCTCCGCCTCTGGCGCCCAACATCAGTGTGCCGCACCACTGCCTGCTGCTGCTCTACGAGGACATCGGCACCTCGCGGTGAGGGGCACCGCCCTGCCCATGAGAGGGTTTCCCTGTGTGCGTGATGTGAGGCAGGCACAGCCCTGTGTATTTGTGTGTGTGCGTGTGTGTGAGGCAGGCGTGCCGGGGTGCAGACACAGCCCCACCACGGAGCCGCCTGCTATGCCCATCTTCTAGGGTCCGGTACTGGGACCTCCTGCTGCTCATCCCCAATGTGCTGTTTTTCATCTTCCTGCTCTGGAAGCTTCCGTTTGCTCGGGCCAAGATTCGAGTCACCTCCAGCCCCATCTTTATCACCTTTTATATCCTGGTGAGTTCATTCCAATTGGTGACAGAAAACCCAGTTTCACCTGGCTTAAGTGAAACGGAATTATTAACTGTCTTTGTAAAGAATACCCAGCTTCAGGTATGGCTGCATCCAGGGGTTAACTGACGCTGTCAAGACCCTCTCTTTGCACGTCTGCTTGCCTCTGGCCCTACCTTCACTCGCCTTCTCCCTGCACGGTATCAAAAGCATCCAAGGGCAGCTCTGTGCTGACCTTCCTGAGCTGACCCCCTACCAGCTGAAGCGGAAGGGCATCTCTTACCAGTTGTGCACTGCAGACCTGCCATGATCTCTGGGTTCCCACCTGTGTTCAGAGCAGGAGTCTGTGTTCATCTCTGACTCACAGGGAAAGAGACACTCTGGAGCTGGGAGGGAGGGGTCAGCTCAGCGAGACCGCATGGACTGGGGAGGGTAGTGGCCCCAGAAAGCGAACTGGGGAAGTGTGACTTGAGGGAAGGGGAGTGGATGCTGGGTGGGGGATGCCCGGCGTGTTCTGACCTCTGGCTGTGCTGAGTGACCTTGGGCCAGCGGCATGGCCTCTCTGGGCCTCAGTGCCCGTCCACCTGGCGTGCTGTGGTTCTTTTCAGCTCATGGCGCTGTGAGCACGCACCCAGTGGGAGCGCACAGAGCTCCCGCCCCTGGGCGCCCCACACGCAGTGGGCATGTGGCCCCAGGCAGTGTCAGCCTCCCCGAGGCTGGACACGATTTTCCAGGCTCAGGGGTCAGAAGGTACAGCCTTGAGCCCACAGAAGCGATTCCCGGAGGGGTCATCCCCCCGTGCGACCTCCCCCCACCCTGCATCCTCTCTGCCTCACCAGGTGTTCGTGGTGGCGCTGGTGGGCATTGCCCGGGCGGTGGTGTCCATGACGGTCAGCACGTCAGACGCCGCGACCGTGGCTGACAAGGTGGGCCTGGGCCTGACGGTGGGGGCGCCAGGCGCTGGAAGGGGGCGCCGGGCCCGGGGCTGACGCTCTTCCCCCCTCTGTGTCCAGATCCTGTGGGAGATCACGCGCTTCTTCCTGCTGGCCATCGAGCTGAGCGTGGTCATCCTGGGCCTGGCCTTTGGTGTGTGTGTGCCCCTGCGCCTGCCACCACCCCGCCCCACCGCGGCCCTGCCCCACCCCACCCCCTGACCAGGATGTTTGTTGCAGGGCACCTGGAGAGCAAGTCCAGCATCAAGCGGGTCCTGGCCATCACCACGGTGCTGTCGCTGGCCTACTCCGTCACCCAGGTGAGGGGCGGGGCCGGGCAGCAGGGGGCTGGGCGTGCACTGCTTCTGGCCCTGGGTGGGGGGCAGTCAGGGGTGAGTTTATCGAGTGCAGGGTCTCAAACATGCAATGCCGTGAAGGAATCGCCTGCAAGCCGCGTGCTGGCGCCTCGGATTCTGATCCACCAGGCTGGACCTGCAGTTTCAGCAAGTAGCCGGGCAGCTCTGTGGGTCCCAGCAAGAGCCGGCATTCAGAGGGCCCTCTCCTAGTGGGGGACCCCCGAGCAGGCTGGAGCGGGGGACGGAGGGCCTCGGTGGGGCGGGCTGCGGGAGGCGTCGCAGGGAGCCCCTGAGACCTGCCCCTGTGCCCCTGCAGGGCACGCTAGAGATCCTGTACCCCGACGCCCACCTCTCGGCCGAGGACTTCAACATCTACGGGCACGGGGGCCGCCAGTTCTGGCTCGTCAGCTCCTGTTTCTTCTTCCTGGTGAGCCGACACGGGGCTGGGGCCGACACAGGGCCTGGGCGCGCTTACCAGGGGCTGGGCGCCCCGGTCAGCCCCGCTGCCTCCGCAGGTCTACTCCCTGGTGGTCGTGCTTCCCAAGACCCCGCTGAAGGAGCGCATCTCCCTGCCGTGTGAGCGCCTGGGGAGGGGGCTGGCCGGGCTTCGGGGCTGGGGGTGCCGCGTTGGAGGGTTGGAGGGTTGGGGGTGGGGAGTGGTTGAGGGGTGGTTAGGGTTTGCGGGGTGCTTAGGGGGCTTGGGTTGGGGGTAGGGGGTGGGGGGTATTGGGGGTGGGCGGGTGGTCGGGGGGTGGGGGGTATTGGGTGGTGGGGCAGCGGTGGGTGGGGTGGTCGGGGGGTGGGGGTTGGTAGCGGGCACGGGTGCCCCGGGTGGCCCGAGTGCTCGGCCCGGCCCGGCCCCGGGCAGGACCTCACGCGCCCGCCCCGCAGCACGGAGGAGCTTCTACGTGTACGCGGGCATACTGGCGCTGCTCAACCTGCTGCAGGGGCTGGGGAGCGCGCTGCTGTGCGCGGACATCATCGAGGGGCTCTGGTACGTGTGGGGGGGTGGGGGTCGGGGGTCGGGTGGGGCGCAGGTCCCCCGTGGCAGCCCTGACCCGCCCTCTCCCCCAGCTGCGTGGACGCCACCACCTTCCTCTACTTCAGCTTCTTCGCGCCCCTCATCTACGTGGCCTTCCTGCGCGGCTTCTTCGGGTGAGCCCCCCGCGCTGAGGGATGCGGGCAGGAATCCGGGTCAGAGGCCGCAGCCGCCCCCAGGGTCTCCCGGCCTGGGGCTCAGGGCGCCCGGACTTCTAGGAGCTGAGGAGGCCGGGGGTGCTACGTGAGGGCATGCCCGCCCGTGTGCACACGCAGACACTGCGCCCACGGTGTGTACACACGCACGCGCACACGTTCACACGCGCATGTGCCCGTGTATGCAGGCACACACTTGGAGACCTGGGCTCCACCCCTGGTTGGGGAGACCCCCTGGAGAAGGGAGAGGCGCCCCACTCCAGTATTCTGGTCTGGAGAATCCCGTGGACTGTACAGCCCATAGGGTTGCAAAGAGCTGGACACAGCCGAGCGGCTTTCACTTTCACGCACACACACGCAGGCACATGTGGGCATATGCTGTACCCGTGTGGACACGAGTGTGTCCACCCATTCAGTAGACATATATACTCTACAGGCACACGTTATACACACGGCACAGCCTGCTCCCTCCAGAGGAGGCCGGACCTGCCCACCGGCCCGTGAGCTTGGCCACTGCCTCCTCAGCAGGCGTGCTGTCGGAAATGCAGACGCAAGCCCTGAGCTCCCGGAGGAGCTCAAGTTCCATGGCGGGCGCCTGGAGCAGAGTAGGGGGGTCCACCGTGCCTCTGAGCGTCGGGTGGGCGCACCTTTGTCCACGTGTGTGTCAGGAGGCCTGTCAGGGAGCCGGGAAGCTGGAGACTGTGGGATTGAGGATGGGACCCCCAGCCTGAGCTGTGGGAGTGGGCGTCTTGCCCCCAGCCCCTTCCCTGCCTGCCAGGTCTGAGGGGGCGGGGGGCTAGACTGGACTCCCAACGAGCGTGACCTCACGCACGACTCTCTCCCTGGGCTCAGGCTGCTTTCTCCCGGGGAGTCACCCGAGGTCTAGGGATGGGTGACCAGGCGCCCGGTGGGGGTCAGAGCGGTGGCTGCCCCGTGCCATGCACATCTGCTGGTTAAGGCCCACTGTTCCCCGGGCTGGATCCGTCCACCCACTTGACATGAGAAAGCGGGTGCTCCCTAGTTCACTCGCCTGGAGCTGGGGGGCTCACACGTGTCCGTGGACCCCAGACTGCAAACAAGGAAGTGGGCTTCGAGGGGTGGGCATGAGGGGCCGTCCTCATGCGTGTTTCTTGCCGGGCCCAGCCCCAGCAAAAGAGGGCCTTGTGGACTCACAGGGGCCCCCTGACTCTTCCCCACCAGCTCAGAGCCCAAGATTCTCTTCTCCTACAAGTGCCAAGTGGACGAGACTGAGGAGCCGGACGTGCACCTGCCCCAGCCCTACGCGGTGGCCCGGCGGGAGGGCCCAGAGGTGGCCGGGGCAGCTAGCACGCAGTTCGACTCGGCCGGGGTGGCCTACCTGGACGACATGGCCTCCCTGCCCTGCCACGCCGGCAGCATCAACAGCGTGGACAGCGAGCGCTGGAAGGCCATCAACGCCTAACGCAGCCGCCCCGGGCAGGCCGGGACCCCGGGGGACTGGCCGCAGGGAGGCCAGGGGCAGAGAGCCCCAGTGGAGCGGACAAGGGGCCGGGCAACGTGAGGGGCCCTGCCCACCCTCTGTCCACCCTCTGTTCCAGCCGGGGGCCGCTCCCCCTCCCAGCTGCCCCTGCCGCGCTAGGGGACGTGGCCCCGACCGTGTGTCCCAGGGCCACCTCCTCCCTGCAGCCTGGGCCCCGGGATTGGACTGGCCTCCTCACCTCCACCCCTGCCCCAGAGCCTGCGCTGGCGGGTGGGCCGAAGTGTGTCTATTTTCCTGATCTGTTTTCTAATAAAAAGGAAAAAAGGGCAGAAGGTAGCGGTGTGGCAGCCATGGAAGGTTGGCAGGGCCAGGCGCCCCCACTGCGTGCCTGGACGGGATGGTCCTTGAGGACTGGGGGGGCAGCATGGGTTTTGGGGGGGACGCAGGATTAGACTTCTGCGTCTCACCAGTCCCCACACTGGCAGGGCTTCAGGGCTCCTGGGGAACAGTCTCCATCGCCCCCCCATCAGAACCAGCTTTCGGCTTCCAAGGAGCAGCTGCGTGCTCACAGCTGGGAGGACGGGAAACGTGTCTTTCCTTATCTTGCTGAAATTCCTTTTAACCAGCACTAAGAAAGCCTTAAGAGTTTCCAAAGCTGGAAGCTAAAATTCCATTATTGAGCACCAAGAGGAGGGAAAAATAAGTAGGCTCAACAACCTGGAAACGTCGATGATGAGCAGAAGAGGATGGTCAACCGGGGGGCGGCAGGGGCATCGCCTCTGCGGGGAGGACATTGGGGTGCTGTGGGCACGGCCTGGGAGCGAGACCCCACCCTCAGTAGCTGCTGGAAATGCAGTTTTAGTAACAGCCCCTGGACGGTGTTTTAATAACAACTTCCGGGATTAAGCATCACGGAGACAACGAAAGGGCCAGTGGCCTGTCCCTCCTGACCCTGCCCGGCCCCGGGACCACATGCCCACCGGTGTGAATTTCCTGTTTGTCACCAGAGCGCACGTGTGCGTCTGCAGACAATGGGCTTTACCTCAAACAAGCTTACCTCCCACCTGCTGTCCTCACTCAGCTCGGTGTGGGGGCCCATCCCAGGCGCCACCCCACCCCCCGCCCATCTCTCCGTTGTGTAAGCAGAGCATCGTCTACTTGCCCATTCTGTTTTCCAGCGACCAGTGTCCGACGCCTGCCCTGCATCTGTCTGATCCCCTGTGCACACAAGGGCCCCGGGGCGGATCCAAGGGATAGAGCTCTGGGGTATACTCCCAGTGGTCGGGGCGATTGGCCCACAGACTCCGAGCTCTCAGCCTCGGGGCTTCTGAGACCCTTCAAGGGGTCCCTGAGGCCAAAGCTATTCTCGTAGCAGTGAACACGAAAGCACTGTGGGTTTTTCCAGACTCTGCGGGCGCTAACATCATAGCTCTGACAGCCGATGGCGTGTGTGCGTCGGTTGCTATTAAAATTAAACTTCTGAGCATATGATTTCATGTACAGAAACGTTAGTAGACGTAACTCCCATCCAGGATGCTCGCTCCCTGATCCTGGAATTCTCTGTCCCTCTCAGAAGTCACAGCCAGCCCCTGCATCCGCCAGGGCCTGAGGAGGGCCTGTCATCGTCTGACCAGCCTGATCGATCGCTTGAGGAGACACTGAGCATCGAGCAGGGACTCTGGTCCGAGGCCAGGAAGGGTGGGAAGTCAGGGAGCCTGGCACGGGTCAGACCCCGCTGCTGTGAGTGACCCGCACCCTCTGGCTTTGGTTGCACATGCATAGAAGAGGAACAGAGGACTCGCGTCCTGGAGCGTCTAGAGCCTGGGTGGGCACGGCGCCAGCCCCGGGGACGCCTTCCTGTGTGTTCCCCGCAGACGGACCTTCCTCCTGCTTGACTATCTCCACGCAAACACTCACATTGGGAAAGCATGTGGATAGGGCCGCACGACCAGGGCCACACCACCCGAGCCGCAGGCCCCGTGGACATTCTGCTGACTGTCCACATGGCTAACAATCACGTTCAGGGCCAGACATGAGGGCTGGCTGCCGCTGGGAGGAAATGTTTCTCCTCACCCATCGCTCACTTGCGAGTTACTTATGTTTACTATTCTGAGGGACGCAGGGACCCTGACTGTGAAAGGGGGCATGATCCTAAAGACTCAGCGTGTGATCTCAGTCGCTCAGTGGTGTCCGACTGTGCGACCCGACGGACTGCAGCCCTCCAGGCTCCTCCGTCCCTGGGGTTCTCCAGGCAAGCCCCCCGGCGTGGGTGCACAAAGCAGGACTTGTCCCAGAAGGCTCTCCCCAGTGCCGGCAACCCAGCCTGCACGCCTGGAGGTCCGAACTTCCCACCGCTCACCTGCCAGCCGCGTGGGGAGGGAGACCGCGTGTGGCTGGGAATGTTTATGGTTACCGAGTCATTTCTTCTTGCAGCCGTTTAGTTGGATTGGTTAGGACCTGTGCGGGGACTGTTATTCTGGCGAGGAGGTTGGATGGCATCACCGACTCAGTGGACGTGAGTTGGCGATGGGCAGGGAGGCCTGGAGCGCTGCAGCCCGTGGGGTCGCCGAGTCGGGCACGACCGAGCGACTGAGCAACGATCCGGCCCGGCCGCCCGGCCTGTGCACCTCCCACTGGACACCAGAGGGCGCCGGGCAGCAGGCTCGGCGCCCTCACGGCCCCTGCCCCACGCTCGGACAGCGGACATCCAGACCCCCAGGCCGGGTCCAGGAGAGGAGGTCCCCACCCGGCGCTACGTCTAGCCCCCTCAGGGGAGACGCCCGAGGCGCCGGTGTGAGAAAAGCTATGTCTGTTGACCCAGCTCAAGATTCACGTCCACGCCTGCAAACGTCTCAGCTGGAATTTTCCTGAACATTCAGCAGGGAGAGCTGCCTTTAAACGCGGGCTTCCCCGGTGGCTCAGCTGGGCGAGAAGCCGCCCGCGATGCCCGAGACCCGGGTTCGATCCCTGGGTTGGGAAGATCCCCTGGGGAAGGGGTAGGCTGCCCACCCCGATATTCTGGCCTGGAGAATTCCTTGGGCTGGTTTATAGTCCATGGGGTCACAAAGAGCTGGACACGACTGAGAGGCTTTCACTCTCTTCAAGCACTCGGCGCCGTGCTCTCTTCCGTGCCTCGCGGACGCTGCCCCTCACCCCCGCCGCCTGTCCAGGTGAGCCGTGACGGGCGGAAGCCGGCAGCTCCAGGCCTCTGCTCGGAACAAGCCCGCCCTCCCTGAGGTCGGGTCCTCTGCTGGACGCTGGCCTTCCTGGCCCCCAGCGGAGACGGGCGCTGGCCGCGCACACGCGGCTGTCTGCGGAAGAGACGCGCGCAGCTCGCGCCCGCGCCAGGCCCCGCCCCGCGGCAAGGCCGCGCCCCTTCGGCGACAAGGCCC
>ML660201.1:55368857-55386069 GCA_007570785.1 Antilocapra americana
CAGGCCCCGCCCCGCGGCAAGGCCGCGCCCCTTCGGCGACAAGGCCCCGCCCCTCCGGAGGCAAGGCCCCGCCCCGCGCCAGGCCCCGCCCCGCGGCAAAGCCCCGCCCCCCGGCGGCCCCCGGAGCCTCTCCGCCCTGCACTCAGCAGGTGCTGTCACTGGCCCTGTTGCACAGACGGTAGGACAGGCTCGGAGGTTCTGGTGACCTGGCCAAACTCCCGCTGCAGGAGAGCGCTGGCGCTCTGGTTCTGACCCAGCAGTGAGGCTCCAGGCCCACGCCTGCCAGTGTCAGAACCACGAGACAGCCGGCGACTCCGGACAACCTCTTTCTGCCCCCGCGTCCACGTGACGTCCTGGCCCTGCAGTGACGCGGGTTTCTCCCCAAGTCGCCGGGCTGGTCGGGCTGGGTGTCTGACCCCGGTTACCCAGAGGATCCGGGGCGGGGGAGAGGGCCCAGCTGGGGTGAGGCCTGCAGACCCTCGAGCCCTGAGTCCAGGGCAGAGCCAGCCGCAGGTGTGGGGGACACTGGGCGGGGGGCGGTCTTCTCAGCTCCCAGCAGAGGCAGCGGCTCTGACTCCGGGTGGAGAGAAAGTGCACGCACCCCGTGTGCACACCCACGGCGGGTGTGCTGGGGGCCTGCTCCAGCCTCCCGGTGCGGGTCCGGAGACACACAAAGGCGCACACACAGAGCAGAGCACACCCCTGACCTAGAAATCCCGCTGCTGGGAAGCTGCCCGAGGCGCCGAGTGCGGGGTGGGTGCCAAGACTCTGCTTCAAGGAATCCCTCTGCATGGCTCCTAATCACGGTGCTGGCGGCACTCCAGGCCGCGATGGGGCGGGGTGGAGGGGGTGCTCGGCCCTAGAGCGCAACAGGGACGCAGCTCGAGGATAGTCCTGCATGCCCGGCACCCGCCTGGATAAAGCGAGTCACGGCCAGCGAGGAAGCCGGTCCGGAGTAACCAGGCTGGTTTCTGAGTCCGGACGGCTGTGGGCTTGGGGGCCCCACAGGGAGTAAGTGACGCTGCGTGGTGACAAAAGTATGTGCTTTTGAAAATGAGGATGAACGCTGCGCACACACACGCACCCTCCCCAGGCGACCGTGAGTGCGAAGTCGCGACGTTGTCCTAAAGGCAGGCGGTCTGGGCAGCCAAGGCGTCTGGGGTGCATAGAGGTGAGGCAATGAGGAAGGCGGGACCCCAGGCAGCCCGGGTGAGGAAGGTCCCCGAGGCACAGTGAGTGAGGACAAGACGGAACGGTCTCCAGACCCCCAGCACACAGGGGCGCCCGCGTCTGGGGAGTGGTGGGTGTCGGGGACCAGGGTGGGGAGAGGAGACTCCTGCCGCCCGCAGACGCGTCTTCACCTCGAGTCTGAGTGTCATTCCTACAAAACACAGGGGAAAGGGGGTCCCCAGGTCTTCAGGCAGCACTCTGCGGTGGGGACGGCCCAAAACGTGGGCTGTGCCCACCGGGCCCACATGCTCCTGCGCCAGCCTGCCACCCTCCCGGCCTGGCCCTGGGCTGGGCACCCTGCTCTCTGCCGCTGTGATCCCCTCTGGCTGAGCTTCAATTTCCTGCCGGGCTGGCCCGGCCGCTGCAGAGCCGCCTCTGATAGCACCCTGCTCCAAAGAGCAGAGCAATTAGACAATTACACTGTTTTCAACGGAATTTAGAGCCTGGTGTTTCCCCGGGAGGGCAGGGGACAGAGGGAGGGCAGGTGACAGACTTGGGAGATGACACTCAGACCCGCAGCCCTGGGGGCACGGAGCAGACAGGCCCCATACCCGCTGCCCAGGCCTGGAGACTCGCATGGACCTGGTCCTCTGGAGCCACTGGACACAGCTGACAAATACACGAGACAACCCCAGGATGAGACGGGAAGTCGGGAAAGGGAACAATTGGGGGACGCGGCCAGACAAGTTGTCAGCCTTGCCAAGGAGCTCGCGTTCTTCCCGTGAAGTTGGGAGGGAAGAGGTGGACACAGAGCCTTCCCGACAGCACGGAGGGCAAGTGCAAAGGCCCTGAGGTTCCCGCCATCCCGGCCACGTTACAGGTTAACACGGCCAAGGCAGGGAGTCTCGGGAGAGGCTGTGTGGGCTGCTGTGGCCGCTGCAGCTCAGGGCAACCCCGCGGACAGCACCAGGGTGGAAAGGGGCTGCCGGGGGCGCCCAGGGCCTCCCAGCCCCCTGCGGGCTGGTGCAGCTTTCCTGACAAAGCCGGAGCTGGGTGGGTACACCTGTGAGGGAGGGGGCGCTTCCAACAGAACCACGCGGCCAGGGAACCCCCTCCTTGACAGGTGGTGAGCTTCCTGACCTGGGAGGTATTCAAAGGCTGGACGGCCCACTGAGAGGGTCTGACAGAGGGAACTCCAGGGCTGTGCAGGCGGTTTCCCAGCTGGCCTGGGGGTGTCCTCAGTGCGTGGCTCAGGTGGTAAACAACCCGCCTGCCAATGCAGGAGACACAGGACACTCGGGTTCCATCCCTGCTTGGGACGATCCCCTGGAGGAGGGAATGGCAACCCACCCCGGTATTCTTGCCTGGGAAATCCCATGGACAGTGGAGCCTGGCGGCCTACGGTCCATGGGGTCACAGAATCAGATGTGACTTAGCACACACACGCGTGCACACGCACTCCGCTGGGTGTGGCTTCTTTCCCCCATTCCCTCACAGCCACACAAGGGTCTCAAAGCTCTACGTGGCTGAGAAGACACCTCCTCATGGGGCTTCAGCATGGGCCGGATGTGAAGCGCTCCCCTTCCTGTGCCTGACCGCCCTCCCCAGACAGGCACTGGGCCCTCGCTGCCCGAGCGGTTCTGCGCCGTCCCCTGGGCGTCCGAGTTGGAGACTCTGTACCGGCTCCCAGTGGGTTGCGCTCACACGTCACAGACGTGGCAGCCGGCTCCCCCAGGGTAACCTCGTCATCCCGCGGGACCTGGCTGTGTCCGCAGGCCCAGTGTCGGCGTGGGCTGCGGGGTCAGGCCCAGACCCTGCTGGGCAGAGAGCGTCCCGTCCGTGGGGGCGGCCGGGACCTGGTTGCCATGCGTCCCTGCCAGAGCGTCTCTGGGCCCTTCATCTTGGCTGCCCGGGTCACCTGAAGCCCAGGCATCTGTCACGCGGCTCAAGGCCATTGAGTTTCCTTTTTGAAAGACCGTCTGATGTTTTCTCCCCACTTTTACTGGGTTCCCTTTTCTTGATTTCTAGGAGCTCTTCACCTATTGATTAAACTAGACTAGACTATGGCCTGTAGTCTACTACGTCTACTTCTACATTAAACACCTACCTCTGCTTTATTGACTAAGCCAAGGCCTTTGACTGTGTGGATCACAACAAACTGGAAAATTATGAAAGAGATGGGAATACCAGACCACCTGACCTGCCTCTTGAGAAACCTGTATGCAGGTCAGGAAGCAACAGTTAGATCTGGACATGGAACAACAGACTGGTTCCATATAGGAAAAGGAGTACATCAAGGCTGTATATTGTCACCCTGCTTATTTAACTTCTATGCAGAGTACATCATGAGAAATGCTGGGCTGGAAGAAGCACAAGCTGGAATCAAGATTGCCGGCAGAAAAATCAATAACCTCAGATATGCAGGTGACACCACCCTTATGGCAGAAAGTGAAGAAGAACTACAGAGCCTCTTGATGGAAGTGAAAGAGGAGAGTGAAAACGTTGGCTTAAAGCTCAACATTCAGAAAACTAAGACCATGGCATCTGGTCCCATTACTTCATGGGAAATAGATGGGGAAACAGTGGAAACAGTGAAAGACTTTATCTTTCTGGGCTCCAAAATCACTGCAGATGGTGACTGCAGCCATGAAATTAAAAGATGCTTGGTCCTTGGAAGAAATACTATGACCAACCTAGGCAGCATATTAAAAAGCAGAGACATTACTTTACCAACAAAGGATGTCTAGTCAAAGCTATGGTTTTTCCAGTGGTCATGTATGGATGTGAGAGTTGGACTATAAAGAAAGCAGGGTGCTGAAGAATTGATGCTTTTGAACTGTGGTGTTGGAGAAGACTCTTGAGAGTCCCTTGAACACCAAGGAGATCCAACCAATCCATCCTAAAGGAAATCAATCCTGCATATTCATTGGAAGGACTGATGCTGAAGCTGAAACTCCAGTACTTTGGTCACCTGATGCAAAGAGCCAGCTCATCTAAAAAGACCCTGATGCTGGGAAAGATTGAAGGCGGGAGGAGAAGGGGACGACAGAGGATGGGATGGTTGGATGGCATCACCAACTCGATGGACATGAGTTTGAGTAGACTCCGGGAGTTGGTGATGGACAGGGAGGCCTGACGTGCTAAAGTCCATGTGGTCGCAAAGAGTCAGACACTGCGGAGGGACTGAGCTGAGCTGACCGATGGCCTGCAGGCTCAGTCAGGCCTGCTGACTTGCAATTTTTTTATCAACAAAATCCCCTGGGGCACACAGCCAGGCTCCCGGTCTGCGGCTGTTGCAGTTACCACAGGAAAGCTGACAGGGCCTACGGCCTGGGAGCTGGACGTGTGCCCTGTGCGCATAACGAGTCTGCTGACCCCGGATTAGACGTTTGTCATGTGAACTGCAAACGCTACCCCAGTTTGTCATTCACCTTTTGACTGCTTTTTTCCCTTTTAAGTGCATTTAAAAGTTTTAGCTGTCCAGACATGTTTTAATAGCGCGCAAAGCTGCTTGACTTTGGAGCGTCCTTGCTTCTCAAAATCCATAATCTTTACACACCAGACTCTGCAGTTCAAGGTCATGGTGTGTTTTGCTCCAGAGCTGAGAAGAAATGAATGAAAAAGGCAGATTTGGACAAACACTGTCTAGAAACTGCTGGAGAACTTAGCGCTTGCACTCCACCTCCTGGGGGCTTACCGGTCTGAGAGACGAAGACTCTAAGGCAGGTCAGGGGTGCTGTGACCCCGACTTACAGACGAGTAAACTGAGGCTCAGCGGTCGTGCAGCCCGCAGGCCCGCGGGCACAGAGCCGCCACCCCCACTGGGCGACCCTGGCTGCTCCCGCGAGACCCAGGGGCGGAGGGCTGTCCGCTGGGACGGCGAGTCGCCGCCCCGCCCCTGCCTCGCAAACCGCGCCGAGCCTCCGGTTCCGCGCCCGCCCTCGCCCCGCGGCCCCAGCAGCGCAGGCGGCGCGATGCCCGGCGCGGCCGGCAGGGGCGGCGTCGCCCCGGCTGGGAGCCCGCTCCTCCGCGGCTGCGGCCCGGCCCCGGCGCCCCGGCTGTGTCCGCACCCCGCGCCCCTCCTGTACCCCAGCCGCCCCAACGGGCCGTCCCAGCCCGGCGCGTCCACCGGCCGTCCCAGCTCGGCCCCCACACCCGCGACCCCAGCCCAGCCCACCCGCGCCGCCCCGGCCCGCCGCCCACCGGCCCCACCTGTGGCCTCGCCCCCAGGCCCTCCCTCTGGCTTCAGTGCCGGGGGCAGTGGGCGTGAGGTCAGACCCAGGGTGGGGGCCGGGGCAGGCCGCCTGCCTCGCAGGAAAATGGAAAGCCCGCCAGCTGAGCGCCCTTGGGATCCCCCCCCGGGGGGGGGGGGGGCTCCTGTCACCTGAAAATAGAGTGCCACCCCCTCCGCGGGCCGACCTGCAGACGCCCTGGCCGCGGGCATCTCCTCCTCCTCTGGCCCTGGGATGGCCGGTGGGGGTCAGCCTGGGATACAGGTTGGCGGCTGTCCCCCCCAGCCTCAAGACCCCCCGCGCTTGCAGCACCTCCCCACCACACTCCTAGAACAGCCCCCCACCTTCCCAGGATGCTCCCCTCGCCGGATCTGGAGTAGCCCGGATTCCTAGCTGCGTGTTTCCGGCCCACCCCGGTGCACACCCCGAGGAGACTGTGGGGGCAGGCCCTCACCCCATCCCAGTCTGTGTCTCCCTCAGCCACTGGCCATAGCTGACTGCGGCAAGGGCTCCAGAACCCAGAAGTGAAGGCGACCTCAGTCTGGACTCTGCCAGTCCAGAGCTGGACTGGAGCTGGGTCTTCTCTGGAAGCTGGCCTCCACGCCACAGTCTGGGACGCTGGCCTGAGCCTGGGGGAGGGGGACCCGGGTCAGCTTGGGATGGGCAGCTGCTGCTCACGCTTACTGAGCCACACGCAGGCCCCACGCAGCCCCAGGATGAGCCGGGCCTGCCTTGCCCGGGGCTGTGCACCCGCCGATCCCTTGCTTGGACGCTGGCCTGCCCCCGGGGTCCCCGTTCGCCCCCTCTTGCTTCCTTTGGGTCTCTGTCCCCAAGTCTCGGTGACTCTGGCCCTGACCACGTCCGCCACACGCCACCTTGTGGCTTTATGTTTCTGCCCACAGGATGGTGCCCGGTGCCCAGCTGGTACTCAGCAAATACCGTCAGGGGGTGACTTTGTTCTGAGCCCCTCCTGCGGGCGTGTGGAGCTGCTGCAGAGCGGGGCCCTGTCCCCAGGCTCCAAGCCGCCGGAGCACTTAGCCCGAGCATGGGAAGGAGAGGCTGTGCCGTGGTGCCCGGCTGTGCCGGCGCCCTTGGGGACAGCACTGTTGCTGGTTCAGGATGGGCTGTCATGATGTGTGTCTCGTGGGCCGCAGCTAAGCCGGTCTGCACACAGCGCCGCCAAGGGGGACCGCCGGCTCTCACGGTGCAAGGGGCACGCGGCCTGGGTCCAGCATCTGCCCGGCTGCCCTGGAGGCTCGAAGAGCGAGCCTGCCTCCGAGTCCTCCCTGCCCGGCAGCCCCCCCGCCCCCCGGCTCCGGGACCATCTGCTCAAGCCTGGCCTTCGGTAGCCTGAAGCCAGCCCAGAACACTCGCCTTCCGAAGGCCTCCTGGGGATGTCCTGCGGGCCAGCGCTCCCAGCCCCAAGGTGGCCGCACTCCTCCTGCCCCTGGAGCAGGACACGTGTGGGGAGGGCCCTTCTGAACAGGGCTTCCCCAGGTCTGGGAGCCGGGAGGCTCGAAGCCGGCGCTTTGCTCATCTCAACATCTCTTTCTTGTCCACCTGCCTGTGTGTCCGTCTGTCCGGGCAGACCCTGTGGCTGGTCTCTGGACAGACTTGGGTGCTTGGGAAACCCGCTTCCCAGGTGAGGCCAGCCCTGCCCACCCAGCCGGCCAGCCCGTCCTGCCTGCTGTCCCTGGGGGTGGAGGCCTCCTTGCCTGACACCACCCCCAACCCCGCTCTTCCCCACCCCCACCCGGAACCTATCCCCAGCCTGGGGCAACTTCCCCCTCCTTGCACTCCCGCAGCTCAGCGAGTCTGAAACACACAATTTAGCACTTAATTATACACTCTGCTCGCTAATTATTTTGTGCCTTATCTCTGCAATTCTCGTGAGCTCCGGGAGGCAGATGGCACTCTTGGGCTCCACCTCTTTGAGGCCCATGCCTCCTGCCACTCTGGGCTTGGAAAGGGGGCCTCAATGGCGGCCTGGAACCCACAGTGCCCCACGGGTGGGCCTGGGTGAGGAGAGGAGGCCCGTCCGCTCCCTCTGCCGGTGTTCGCCCAGCCCCCGGGCCGCCCTCCTGGGCCTCGGGGGTCCAAGCACACCCTGGATACCACAGCCTTACAGGGCCGCCCCACCTTGCCCGGGACACACAGGGAGCCACCCCGCCAGCCCCGCACCCTCGCCTGGGCCCACCACCCTCTTGCTGGATGGCGGAGCCCCGGGGAGCCCCCGCAGGCCACTCTCCGCCCGCGGCAGAGGAAGGGACACGTGCCCCCACCCCTGTCACCCGGCAGATGGCACCAGGACAGACGACACTGTCTCTCCAGGCTTTGGGTAGAGGTGGGGGTGGGGGGAGCGCAGGGGTTCACCCCTGAGGCTGGACAGGGATAAGGCCTGTGGCGTCTGGGGAAAGATTTGTCCCAGGACCTCTGCCACGTGAGCGTTCACCAGGGCAGGACACACAGGCCACCCTCCTCACCTCGGGGCCCCAGGTGGGTGGGGGTGGGGGAGGGGCGGGGAGGGGGCGTGGTCTCCACTGGACAGAGCCCGCCCCCCTTGCTTCTGGGCTGGCAAGGGCTGGACTCAGGGATGCTCGCCCTGCTCCCAGCCTGGCCCCCACCCACCCAGGAGGCTCAGTGCCAGGGAGGCGTGAGGACCTGGCGGGTGAATGCTGGGGCTCCGTTCTGCCCCGAGAACTGTCTGGCGAGAGGGAACTCCTCCCAGGCTGGGCTCTGGGCCCTTCTGACCGACACACACGTACAGTGAAGAAAACCATTCTGCAACTTAATTTGCAATAAACACATTGGAAGGACCTTGATACTGGGAAAGACGGAAGGCAAAAGGAGAAGAGGGATGCGGAGGCTGAGATGGTTGGACTGCATTGCCAACAACGGACTCAAACCGGACGAAGTCCGGGAGATGCTGAGGGACCAGGAAGCCTGGCGTGCATGGGGTCCCCGGGAGCTGGACGTGACTTAGTGACGAAACAGCAACAGCATCAAAGGTGGGTTTAAAGGGAGCAGCACCAGTGATACAAAGCGGGTCCCCGCCTCCCCCACGGCAGCGCCTCTCGTGACCGCTGAGGCCATGTGCCAACACATGGTCCGCTGTCCCTTGTCAGGCGACGGTGCGTGTCGCCAGCACACGGTCAAGACCCAGAACCGTGCCCATGGCAGAGACCGCCCGGCCCCGCCCCCCGCGCCCGCCGCCTCTGACCCAGGAGCCCCTCACGGCTCCACCGCTTCAAGGCCATCCTACACAAATCCCCGGCGGGTCTGGTGGTTAGGACTCCGAGCTTCCACTGCAGGAGGCTCGGGTTCTATCCCTGGGCTGGGGGGAACAATCACCCCACAAGCTGCAGCCCCCAAAGGGAGTGATTTCTTGTAAGTGGGATCCATAGTGTGTGACCTTCTCGATCAGCAGCATGCCCTTGAGACCCGCTCGAGCTGGTGCTGGGGCACAGGCTGGCCAAACGCCCACCTGGACCGGGTGTCGGAGTCGTTCGCAGTTTTTGACTCTTACAAACGCCTGCTGCAGACATCTGCCTGCAGGGTTTGGTGAGGACAGAAGGCACCGTTTCTCTGGCGTGAGCGCCCAGGAACACGAGTGCCGGGTGGTAGGTAAGCGTCTGACTGAAGACACTGCCTGTTGGCCACAGCAGGTGGGCGGCCCCGTCTTCCACATCCCTGCCAGCACGGGGTACTGTCACTTTCTTGGTTCCCTGACTTTCAGCCTACCTGCGCGTTAGATTCTGAGTGAGTTTCCAATAGACGGCACATACCTGGGCTGTTTTTCCCACACAGTCCATCTCCGTCTTCTAATAGATGTACTAGACTGTTTAGATTTAATCTAATTATTGACATGTTAGGTTTAAGTCTGCTGTTTAATTTTCTTGTCTTTTTGTTCCCTCTGTTCTTAATTTCTGTTTTTTTTTTTTTCCTCCTGTCTTCTTGTGCGCCACTTGAACGTTCAAGAGATTTGGGCTTCCTTGGTGGCTCAGTGGTAAAGAATCTGCCTGCCAACACGGGAGACACGGGTGTGATCCCTGGTCCAGAAGATCCCACACCCCGCGGGGCAACTATGCCCGGGAGCCACAGCGACTGAGCCACAGCGACTGAGCCCGAGACCTGGAGCCCGGGAGCCGTGGTTGCTGAGCCCGAGACCCCGTGCCCCACAGCAAGAGGATAGTCCCCGCCTGCTACAACCAGAGAAAAGCCCAAGCTGCAACGAAGACCCAGCACGGCCAAAAATAGCTAACTAGATAAAAATTACCTTAAAATTATTGGTTTACATATAGTGTCTTTGATTGCATCTCCCCATATTTTAGTGGTGTTCTGGGCACACACTGTAATTTCACAGCATCACGGCTGGTCAAGTCGACGTCGTATCAGCCGGAGCCAAATTCGGCAGCACAGGTCCCCTCCGCGTCCACGTCCACTCCTCATGGGTGATGTGATTGTCTTAAACTTCCCTCTACATCAGTAGTGGTCCAATTTTTGCTTCAACTGTCAGACAAGATTTGGGCGATTTAAGAGGAGATGGAGTCTGTCGTATTTGCCTGTCTCTTGTTCACTCTGTGTTCTTTCTTGATGTTCCAAGGTTCCTGCTTTTGTCATTTTCTTTTTGTTTAGGGAACTTCCTGTAATGATTCCTTTAGGTCTGATGGCAATGGTGACAAACTCTCTCAGTTTTTTTTCTTCTCAGAATGTCTTGATTTCTTTTTCATTCCCAAAGGATAATTTCCCTGGATATAAGATTCTGGGCTGACATTTCTTTCGGTGCTTGAAAAATGTTTGCCATTTCCTGCTGGTCTCCATGGCTTCTGATGAGAACTCTGCTGTCAATCAAATTGTTTTTCTCTTATACCTAAGACGTCATTTCTCTTACTGCTTTCAAGACTTTGTCTTCAGTTTTCACAAGTTTTAATATGCTATATATCTCAGCATAGATTTCTTTTGGTTAATCCTTTTTGGGTATTTCTCAGCTTCCTAAATCTGTAGATTTCGGTCTTTTGCCAAATTTGAAAAACTTTTCTCTGAAAACTTTTCCAGTCCCACTCTCATCTTTTTTTTTTTTTTTCCTTCCTAGGATTCTGATCACTCAAATGTTAGATCTTCTTCCTTTTTTTTTAAAAAAGCTTTTTTCTTAGGTCCTTTAGGGTGGCTCAGATGGTAAAGAATCTGCCTGCAATGCAGGAGACACAAGTTCGATCCCTGGGTTGGGAAGATCCCCTGGAGAAGGAAACGGAAACCCACTCCAGTATTCTTTCCTGGAAAAATCCATGGACTGAGGAGCCTGGTGGGCTACAGTCCATGGAGTCGCAAAGAGGGCCTGCTCATTTTTTTTAAGTCTATTTTTTCGCTCTTGTTCAGATTGAGTAATTCTTACTGTTTCATCTTGAAGTTCACTGAATCGTCCCTCTGTCCCCTCCGTTCTGGCGCTGAGCCCATTTGTTGGGTTTTACATTTTGGTTACTGTATTTCCCAGTTCCCAATTCAGCCCTTCCTTAGGCTTCGGTTTCTCTTCAGAGACTTCCATGTTCTCATGTGGTTCAGCCGTCCTCGTCGCTGAAAGAGGTTCACAGCGGCCGCCTGAGCAGGGCTGGCACCCACGTCTGTGTCCTCTGGGGTTGATTTCTGTTGATCATTTTTTCTCATCCAGGTTGAGATCTTTCTGGATCTTGGTATGAAGAGTGATTTGCACCTGAAGCCTGGACTCTGGGGGACTCAGGCTATGAGATTCTGGGCCTTATCTAAACCTCCGTCTTGGCTGGCGCCCTCTGACGCTGCTCTGGTGGGGAGGGGCAGCGTCTCATCACGGCCCGGTGGGGCCGGAGGGACGGTTTGCCCGGTAGCCCTCCTCCGAAGCTGCAGGTGGAGGGTTTCTCATTACTGCTGGGGGTGAGCTTCCTGGCCCCCCACCAGGTCTTCAGCGATGTGGTCCCTGCTGGGAGGGGTGCCATGTGACCGCCCCCCATGGCCTCCTGAGGAGAGCGGGGCAGGTGCTGTGCTTGGTGGGCCGTGCTGGTGAAGGCCTCCAGGCCCAGGTGGCCTCTGATGCCCCCAGAAGGGGAGCTTGACCACCACCAAGAAAGGGAGACTGCCCCAACGCGAATAGAACACCATGAGCTCGTGGCCAGTTAACTTAGAATTGCTGTCACTAAGTCGTGTCTGACCCACACCACCCCCTGGACCGCAGCCCAACAGGTCTCCTCTGCCCATGGGGTTTCCCAGGCAAGAATACTGGAATGAGTGACCATTTCCTTCTCCAGGGGATCTTCCCAACCCAGGGATCAAACTCATGTCTCCTGCATTGGTAGGCAGGTTCTTTACCACTGGGACTCCTGGGAAACCAATTAAGAATCAAGAACGTCTAAAGGTCCGTGCTCTGTAGTTTTAAGGGACTTTTCCCCCCTCCACAATAGAGCTGTCAGATAAAGTGAGACTGTGTTTGACATGGGCTTACTTAGGATTCTGTTGTCCTTCCACACACGCAAACACGGCGGTGCCGGGAGGCAAGAGGTTTGCTGTGGCACAGCTGGAGCGTCCAGCTCCAGGCACTCCTGATGACCCTGCAGCGGCTCACTACCCTGAAGTCCAAGGTGGCTGCTCTAGCTCCAGCCATCCCATCTGCATTCCGGCCAGTCATTCCACAACTCTTTTGGAGAACACACATTCCGAGTTGCAGGTCATTTCTGCTTACACTTCACTGGGCAGCATTTACACATGTGGCCACCCCTGGCTGCCAGGAATGCTGGGAAATACAGCCTTTATTCCGGAGGCCCTGTACCAGCTAAAAGTCTATGGAGTTCTGTTTCCATGTGAGAGGGGTTGGGAATGGGTACTGGGGACAATGAACAGCTTCTGCTTCATTTTCTAATAAATACGACGAGCCCAGCCCTTGTCCCCGCTGCATGCCCGCTTCACCCAGGCACACTGCGAGCTCACTCCAAGTGAGGCCTGCCTGGGCCCATGGGACCTATGTACATGTCACCATCCAAGAGCATGTAAAGGTCAGACCAGGGGGAAAACGACACGACCTTGGACAATGCAGCTGCCCCGATACCCAAGGACCGTGCCCAGGGACTCGACCCCCAGCCCTCACCTTCAACAGGGCATGAAAACACGGCACAAGGGTTTAAAACAGAAGTCTAGGTTTTACACGGTTAACAAGTTACTAACAAGAAAGCACTCACACAAAAGTGTGCCACAGCTGTGCCGATAATAAGGTGATTCTGATATTATTAGTACATGACAACAAGGTAATTCCGACGTTATTGGTACAGCATCCCCCGTTGCATCACAGACCGTCTGGCCGTGGGGCACGCATGCTTGTCGAGTTTTGCTACAGGAAGCTTCCTCTCTGCCACACATCTCTATATTCATGGATAGATAACCTAAACAGTGGACTCCTGGAGGCTGAGTGGCCTGGCTCTCTGCGACTGGCCCTGCCTTGGTGCACATAGGAAACTTCTCTGGGGCTCTCCCAAGGCCTGGGGCTTCCCCACCTACCCCCACCCCCCGTGGCCTGCAAAGCCTCTGCCTTGGCCGGCCAGGAAAGCCTTGCAGCAAGCAGGAGGGGTGCCAGGCCTGCTTGGGTAGCATTGCCATGGCAACCCTCCCCCCACTCCGCTCCTCGCTGAGACCCGGGCATCTGTGGCCATGGAGACTGGTCCTGCCACGGGCGCATCTGCATAGCAACCAGGGAGGGGGCCGCGCAGCTGGGCCCCTGTCAGGAGAGCAGGTACACTTAGCGCTTTTATAAATCATTAAGGGGAAGACGGGCGCTTCGGCGAGAGACGGACAAAGGACGCGGACAAAGAGGAACCACAAGTGGCTAATAAAGACGTGGCAAGGACTGGCACTGCCAGAGATCACAGAGATGCGAATACAAACAACAATAAGATGCTTTTCCAAAAAAAGCCGTGCGGTTGGCAAGAGATGAAGAAAACAAAGACCAGAGGCTCAGAGTCGGGATGTGCAGGGGGGCAGGGCTTGCAAACCTGCTGGTCTGAGCGCGTTCGAGGACGTTTCTGGGAGGGCAATTTGGCAAATGCATCAGAAGCCTTTAAAACGCGCACACCTCCTGAACCAACAATTCGAGTTCTAGTAATTTCTTCCAAGGTAATAATTAAGTGAATAAAGATTTACCTACAAGTGTGTTCCCTATAGGGGCAATTATAAAAGCAAAAAGTTAGAAACAAGCAGAATCTGGAGGAAAAACGTGATTAAATCATCTGTTTGGCATTCATGCAGTAGATGCCAGGTAACCATTAGGAACGCTGCAGACCGTTTAATGGCACAGAACACTACAGAGAACGTGTTAAGTGGTAGAGAACGAATTATGAATTATGGCGCTTGGGGGTTTGAGAGGAAGGGGGGTCCCTGAGCCCCCCAACACCCCGAGTCCTCGGCATCCCGCCACAGCCCGGGCGAGGACCTCCGGAAGTCGGCTGTGCATCACGGCAGGCACAGGGCGGGGCTGCAGGGACAGAGTCCTGGCGCCACCACTGGCCATGGGCTGGGGACCACCGTCCCTCGAGGTCTTGTCATCATGTGGAGGGCGAAGTCACTGTAACACAGCCACCACATCCCAGGTCATTTAATCGCAAACCAGCCCCAGTGGATCAAGGGGGTCCGTCATGAAAGGGCAATGAAATTTTATTTCAAGGTAACTGTGCAGATTTGGAAACCTTGCTTGCATGAGAAAAATGAGCTTCAGTGGAGGACACCCTGGCGGTTTAGTCACTCAGTCGTGTCCGACTCTTGGCAACCACATGGACTGTAGCCCGCCAGGCTCCCCTGTCCATGGGATTCTCCAGGCAAGAAAAGGAGTGAGTTGCCATTTCCTTCTCCAGGGGAATCTTCTCGACCTAGGAAATGAACTAGAGTCTCCTGCATTGCAAGGGGATTCTGCACTGCTGAGTCACCAGGGAAGCACATAGGACATTAAATACTTAATTTTATTTTTTAATGGGACTTTCTCGGTAGTCCGGTGACTAAGACTCTGTGCTTCCAAGGCAGGGGTGCTGGTCTGATCCCCGGTCAAGGGGTGAGGGTCCCGCATGCTGCTGCCCCCAAAAATGTGTTTTTCCTCATCATTTGTGATAGAACACACACATAAAGCCTGCCATCTAATCACAGCCGTGCCCCGCGTGGCAGGCCCACTTCACTGGTCACACTGCTCTCAGGCTTGTCCCTGTGCTGGCAGGTGTCCAAGTGCCCTTCTTCAAAGGCTGAGTCACAGTCCACCATGTGGACGGACAGCACTGTGTTCACCCATCACCTGTGGATAAAGAAAGCTGAGCCCGAAGAATTGATGCTTTTGAACTGTGGTGTTGGAGAAGACTCTTGAGAGTCCCTTGGAGTGCTAGGAGATCCAATCAGTCCATCCTAAAGGAGATCAGTCCTGAATATTCATTGGAAGGATTGATGCTGAAGCTGAAATGCCAATACTTTGGCTACCTGATGTGAAGAACTGACTCACTGGGAAAGACCCTCATGCTGGGAAGGATTGGGGCCAGGAGGAGAAGGGGACGACAGAGGATGAGATGGCTGGAAGGCATCACTGACTTGATGGACATGGGTTTGAGCAAAGTCTGGGAGATGGTGATGGACAGGGAGGCCTGGTGTGCTGCAGTCCATGGGGTCACAAAGAGACACAACTGAGCAACTGAACTGAACTGAACTGATCACCTGTGATCAGACACTTGGGTTGTTTCACCTTTTAGCAGCTGTGAATAATGCTGTGGGGAACACGGGTGAGTGAGTCTCTCTTTGAGACCCATGCAGGGCATTTTAGGTGAAGAACCACGCCCTGGGGTGAAGCTAGGAAGTGCCTGGGGTGAGCCTTGCTCCCCGTGTGACAACGTCTGGCTGTAGGGACCCGGGGACCAGGAGGCGGGGTGCTGTGAGAGAGCCTGCGGAGACCGTGAGGGAGAGAGGTCGGTGCGTTCGCGTCTCCCTGCCGGAACTCTGCACCCAATCAAAGCCGCAGGGGAGCAAAGTAAACAGTCGTCAGGAATGTGCAGCCAGTAAGAAGCCACGCAGGGCCATCGGGGGTAAGACTTGATTCAGCACAAGAGAGCCACCCAGAAGATGCGTGCTGGGAGAGGAGGGCGACTCACGGGACGGGGCGCTCCATCTGGGGCCAGCCGTGCTCTGTCTGCGTGTCCAGCTCAGTCTCTGTTGAGCTCTTATATCTCCTCTGTGCACTTATTTTATGCTGGCAGTGACTCCTCCTTCCGGACGTTTCCGAGAGCATCCCAGGGTTTCCTCCCATAGACCCTTCCAGTCACACTGAGGGGTAGGGGTCCTCAGCACGGAGCGGAGCAACAACCGTCCAGTCCCTGGAGCCAGCGCATGGCAGCCTGGGATGCCCAGCAAGACACCCGGGCAGTGAGATGCCTGAGGGCAACCGCGAAGATGTGGGGCACGGGCCAAGCTCCGGGAGGGCAGGACCCACAGGGGAGGGTCAAGGGCAAGTCTCCCAGACTGGCCTTTCCCCATTTCCTGACCAGCCTGGGACCCCCTCCTGCTACAGATGAGCATACAGTCAGCCTGCCTGGAAGAGAAGTGAAACTTGCTCAGTTATGTCCGACTCTTTGCGACCCTAAGGACTGTAGCTAGCCCAGGCTCCTCTGTCCATGGGATTCTCCAGGCAAGAATACTGGAGTGGGTTGCCTTGCCCGCCTCCAGAGGATCTTCCCAGTCTGGGGATCAAACCCAGGTCTCCTGCACTACAGGCAGATGCTTTACTAGCTGAGCCACCAGGAACGCCCTAACCTGCCTGGGGATCTCCACAACTACCCATATTATTTGCTGTTTAGTTTTTAAAAATATTTATTTATTTATTTGGCTGTGCTGGGTCTTAGTTCCCTGACCAAGGATGGGGCACAGCCCCCTGCCTAAGACCTCAGGGCCTTAGCCACAGGACCACCAGGGAAACCCCTGTCTGCTGTTTAAATACCTCCTCTGCGCTGACCAGCCTGCCTCCAGTTGGGCTCTCCAGGACCTCTGACTCACCTTGGCGTCTTCACTGGGTGACCCAGGACAAGGCTCAAGCAAGCTGGAAGACACACCCCTCCGGACCCTCTTTCCCAAATCAGTCCCTCCCCCCGCCGTCCCTGGTCAGTAAGCAGGTCCCCTTCTCACAAATCTTATCCGCCCTGTTTTCAAAGTCTGTGTAGAATCCAGCCTGAGTCCTCCAGACCTGCCGACGCCAACCCCAGTGCCTGCCACCATCGACTCTGGGGCCCTTGCCCAGGCCCCTGCGGCCTCCACGTCCACTCTCGCTCTGCAGACAACAGCCAGACGGAGCCTGACAAGCACAGCGGGCATCCGTCTGCTCAAGGCCCCGCCGCCATCTCATGCATGGACCCCAAAGCACATCCAGCGGCCAACGGGGCCCTGCAGGGTCTGAGCCCCCGCGGCCCCAGCCCGCCACCCTCCTCTCACCCTCGCCCCTCGCTGGTGGCCACGTTCCGCCTCGATCCTCCAAGAACAGCCGCCCCCGGGCCTTTGCATCTCCTACGTGGCCGCTCTCCCATCAGCACCCCCACCCTCCACCACCGCCTGCACCTGGGGGCCTCAGGCTGCTTCTCAAATGTCGCCCCTGTCCCTTCGCCAAGCCAGTCTCCCCCGTGCCCGGCCACCCGCCAACACAGAACCTGCCTCCCCCAGAAGGGAGATCAGACGACGGGACGCGTACCCCAAAGAGACCCCACAAGACCTGGAGCTCAGCTGTGCAGGGGCGGGGACGTGGCCACTGGTAAAGGGCCAATGACAGGAGGGGACACCCCACAGCC
>ML660201.1:55388036-55422195 GCA_007570785.1 Antilocapra americana
GCCCCGCCCACCGCCTTCCCACTGACCACACCCACAACCCGCCCACCGCTCCATGCCACACCCACAACCCCGCCCACCACACAGCCCCGCCCTCCAGCAGCCCCGCCCACCGCCCCACTGACCACAGCCACCGCCCACCCCGCCGCCCCGCCCACCGCCCCCCACTGGCCACACCCAGCAGGAGGGAGCCTGTGCGCCCGGGACAGTGACCGAGACGAAGGACCGGCCCCCATCAGGCTCCCCTGCTCACTAGCTGTGTGACTCTGGGCCAGTGTCTCAGCTTCTCTGTGCTGTCTCGTCTCCCATAAAACGGGGGCCACGCGAGTGCGCACCGCAGAGAGCCACTCTCGGTGTTACTGAGCTAGGCCAGCAAAGCAGGCACACGGCCCCTGCACACGGTAAGCGCCGTGCAAAGGCGGCTTTTCTCCTCCTGGAAGGGCAACACCAACGTGGGAAGGGGCCTGCAGCTCAGACCCCATGGCCCGACGTCCTGGTGGGCACCCCTGGCTTCGGCCGCCCTGCCCCGGGTACGAGGCTCCAGCAGTTGGAGACCAGGCCTGGCAGCAAAAATTCAAAACCAAACAGAACCACAACTCCAGGCTGGAAGGGCTGTGGCGGGTAAGATTCATGCGTAAGAGACGTGGGGGTGTGAAGGCAGGGCTGAAGGTCAGTGGGTCCTGGACCACCCCCAGACCGGAAACAGCCCACTTGTCCATCAACAGGGAGGCAGATGTGAGCCGAGGGGTACTGACCCAGCCAAATACCACAGCACAGTGAACAAACCACACGTGCACAACAGTGCAGATGCACCTCACAAAAGATGCTGAGCAAAAAACGCCAAATAAAAAAGGACACAAACGTGATTCCATTCTATTTTTTAAAAAGAACAAACAGGCAAAACTGGGGACTTCCCTGGGGGTCCAGTGGCTAAGACTCAGCGCTCCAAATACAGGGGCCCGGGTTCCACCCCTGGTCAGGGAACTGGACCCCACAGTAGGACTGAACACACTGAAACTAAAGAGCCTGCAACTATGAGGCAGCCCAGACCTGGTGCAGCCAAATAAGGAAATAATATTAAAAAAGTAAAAAAGGCAACAATGAGAAGAGACATCTATTATAACAAGGACCTGCTGAATAGCACAGGGAACTCCACTCAATACTCTGTAATAGCCTATATGGGAAAAAAATTGAAAAAGGGTGAATATCTGTTTGTGTACAGCTGAACCACTGTGTGCACCTGAAACTAACACAACGCTGCAGACAACTATCCAGTCAGATCATAAGAAACAAAACAAAAACAGGCAAAGTAGACAACCGCGTTCTAGGGACGCAGCGTGACGGGATAGAACTCTGCAGGGAAGAGGGGACACGGTCACCGCGAAAGCCGGGGCAGGAGGGGAGAGGCGGGGCTGGGTCTTCTGCCCGGGCCGTGCTCCTGGGGTCTGCCTGCGATGCCCCCTGGTGTGCATTTCTGGCTGGTGCGATCTACTGTGTGTTCAGGGCTCACAGAGAAGAAACTATTTTTACCCCCTGGCTCTCTGAAGAGCCGTAACCATGGCACTCTGAGCCCCGGCCGATACTTCCCGAAGGCCTTTCACAGGCAGGAAAGCACCCAGCTGGCAGGTGGCTGCAATCCCCCCTCATCTGATAAGGAGGGTGTTGGGGGGCCCACGACTGAACCCTGGGGCAGACCAGGAACTCAGCATCCAGCCACATCCCGTCTTCTTCCTGCAGCGCGTGTGGTGGGGAGGGACAATCACGTCCTGTAAATTGGTTTCATTTAAGATGCACCGGGGAGTCTGTGCTTCAGGAAACCCCGGAGAGAACTCATTTATTAATTGTCTCAGCAAATATTTATCGCGTGCCTGTTTTATTCTCAGAACTGTGAGCCGCTTTGAAACCTGAAATGTTCTTTCATCAAGGGACCAAGTGTCCCTTAATTTACTGGCGACACAAGCCTCTACTTTCAGAAACTGATACTTTTAAACTTTTTGTTGTTTAACAATTTATTGTTTTATTGTTATTTTCCCTTATTCTAAAAGTAGTACATGTTCTACAAAACTGTAGAAAATCTAGGAAACTAGGAAAAACAAAGAGAAACTGAAGTCGCCTGCACCCCATGCCAGAGATAATCACTGTGAATGTGTATATATATTCCCTCCCAATAGCTTTCCCTAGGCAGGGACAGATAGATTTTCTTACCAAACTGGAACCATCTTAGGTTTCTTCTTACTTTAATTTTTATTTAATGTTGAACATCCAGTTGGAATCTATCCAGAAAAAGCAGAGAGTGGGTTCCCAAGCATGCAGGGTGGGAGGGGTGGGGGGAACAATGAGGTGTTGGCACAAGTGGGGCCCCATGTGTCTGTGCTGGGGGCCAGGTGTCCCTCTCCCTGGGCCATCGGCACTGTCACCACCTCCCCAGTGTGGCATCAGGTCTCTGCCCAGAGGGACCAGGGGAGTGACATCAGGAGATAGCACCCGAGGGGACATGGCATCAGGAGACAGCACCCGAGGGGACACGGCATCAGGAGATGAGCACCCGAGGGGACTCAGCACCAGGAGATGAGCACTCGAAAGGACACGGCATCAGGAGATGAGCACCCAAGGGGACATGGCATCAGGAAACAGCACCCGAGGGGACACGGCATCAGGAGATGAGCACCCGAGGGGACACGGCATCAGGAGATGAGCACCCGAGGGGACTCAGCATCAGGAGATGAGCACTCGAGGGGACACGGCATCAGGAGATGAGCACCTGAGGGGACACAGCATCAGGAGATGAGCACTCGAGGGGACATGGTATCAGGAGGTGAGCACCCGAGGGGACTCAGCATCAGGAGATGAGCACTCAAGGGGACATGGCATCAGGAGATGAGCACCCGATGGGACTCAGCATCAGAAGATGAGCACCTGAGGGGACACAGCATCAGGAGACAGCACTCGAGGGGACTCAGCATCAGGAGATGAGCACCCGAGGGGACTCAGCATCAGGAGACAGCACCCGAGGGGACACGGCCCTTGCCCCAGTGACCCTGAGGCTCCGCACAGCCCTCCCACCTCTGGCCAGCAGCTGCTCAGCTGACCCACCTCCCTGCTGGCTGCCAGCTCGTTCCTCCTGCAGTCCTGCTGGAAGGACGTGACTTCCCTTGTGCGAGAACCCACCAACCAGGTGCTGCAGGGCCCCCACGCCCATCAAAGGCAGAAGAGGCGGAGAGTCACCCCGGGGGTGGCGTCTGGGTGGGAGGTGGCTGTCGGGGCGGCGCTCGCCTCTTCCTCCCTGGAGGGTCACTGGCGGGGACAGGAGGAACTGAGGGGGCCAAGCCAACATGGGGGCTGAGGGCTGGGGGCAGGGGATGCCCCAGCCAGGGCGTCTACCCCAGGGAGGGGTCTGCCCTGGGCAGGGGTCTGTGGCCATGACGGTCAAGGAGGCAGAAGCCAGCACTGTCCCAGCCAATGGGCACCCTCTGGACCAGGAGGCAAAGCCCACCCGCCTCCCAGCCTGGCTCAGAGCAGCAACGGCACCCAACCCAGCCCCCAGACTCCCAGAGCCCGGGCTTGGGGGAGCCGGGCGCATGGCCCTGGCTCTGAAGCAGGCTTCTGAAGCAGTGTCCGGAGGGAGAGCCTTGAAAACAGCCCTGCAGATCTTCCTATAATATTCTCTGAGATGCCCCAGGATCCTTTCAACAAGCTCTGCTTCTGAATAAATCAACTAAAGTTGGGTTTTGAGCTTTCCAACTAGGAAGCCAGATTGCCAGAGCATGAAAATAGAAACAGGAGCGCTGAAGCCATACTGTCTTCTAGGATAAAGCAGCATCGCCCAGTCTCCACAAATAACCTCGACCTTCCCTTGAAATCTGTGCGTTCTGCAAGACCCAGGTGTGAACCTGTCTTCTCACCGTACCCAGATAAGATGCATGCCTTGGATGACATTGACTGAAAGCGAAATTGTTACGAAATTTAAAAATACAAAGGGGGCTTCTGAAAACAGAGCCATCTCACTGAAGTCTCTTCGAAACAGCAAGAAAATCAGACTCCAGCTTGATCAGAATGAGGATTTAGCTGAAACATCAAATCACAAAAATAGGTGAAGCAGAAAAAAGCAATATGGTCTGAGCAGGAGTGCAGGAGGAAACAGAAACTGCCCACGGCCGGAGGAGCCAGAAGCAGCTGACAAAGTCCTCGTATCTGAGGGAGAACCACAGCTGTAACTGTAAGACACGACCCTTTGGGAGACGAGGAGCAGAACCTTTGTGCTCTGCGGACTCAGTCTCGGCTGGAGAGCAGCAAGCCGACCTCAGTGACGGCTCCATGTGGACAGCCGCACACCTGCCACAGGCCCCCGGCCATGCGGCCGGTGACCCTCCGCTGGGACCAGACCTCCAGGGAACAGTCACCCTGCCGGGCGCGGACAGGTGCTCACTGGGCCAGCCCTGGCTGAGAGCCTGGCTCTCCTCCATGGTGCCTGCAGGAGACGGCTCGTCCACCAAACACGGCCTCATGTAGAAATGAATGATGGGAGCTAACTGACCAGCAGATGCTTATGAAGACACCATAAAAAATGAAAAGCGGGGAGTTTCACTGAGAACAGAGGGCTGGTTCCCCTCACTCACTAGAAAATGTTTCACCCCCGAGCACCAGAGACCAGACTCTGGCGTTCACGTCATGGACCAGCAGACGTCATGGAGCCACGCCAGTGTAGGACCAGAGGCTTCGTGGGGGGGAGGTTGGGGCTCCCACTGAGAGACGGGAGGGTGAGTCCTGGGCGCCCCCACCTGGACTCAGGTGGGTTTGCCAGTGTTTGAGACGACCCACCATGGTTAAGACTGCAACCAGTTTGAGCGAGACGCTGCCCTTTGCAAGGAACGGACTTGGACCATCGCACAGAGGCAGCCCCGTTCGGCTGCTTGGGGCCGGAGCCCACGGTTGTGCTCCAACCTCAGCTGCTGCCCTCTGACCGAGGCTACAAACTCTGGAGCCCGGAACCCTCCCGCCCCCTGTCCCCTCCACCCGCCCCATCGCTCGGTCAGCAGACGTCTCACTAAAGCTTCCCCGTGCAGCCCCTGCCGTGAGGTTTATCACAGTGAACCCACTCAGCAACTTGGGAGCTACAACGCAGGACCCGTTTGCAGGATGAGCGTTGTGGGGTGTGTGCGGCCCCAGCCCCGGGTCAACCCCGCCAAGCCTCTTCTCGCTCCCACGCACTTGACAGGCGGCTGTGGTGTCCCCTCCCTCGTCCGGAGACCTGCCCTGTGCAAAGAGCTGGGGACCCAGGGCCCGGCCACGCGGCCTGCCCCGTCGCCTGAGACCCCGGGGCAGCACGGTGGTGCCGCCAGCCCTCGGTGGGACACCCGCCCTGCAGGTGGGGGGCCTCAGGTTCAGGCAGATGAACCCCATCCTGGCAGGCAGAGTCTGTATCATTCCCTTATCATTTAAAAGCACACGTAGCTGGCCACTCTCCTGCAATTTTTTCTGATGAAAATGTGTAAAGCAGAGAAAGACGGAAGGACAGAGCAGTCTGAACAGGCGGCACCTGGACTCAAACATAGGGGCTCCCTCTCTCACGCATGGCGCCCAAGCCCTTGGGCCAGCATCCTGAGAACGGGTTCAGGAGATGGAGGCCTTCCTCGGCCTCGGCTGTGCGTGTGCTCACCAGCGGCACCGGCCCTGCATGGCAGAGGGCACCCCGCGGGCCCCAGACCCTGCCACTTCTCCAGAAGGCAGACCCACGGGCGCTGGCCAGGCCGTCACGGACTTGCTGCAGTCCCGGGACCCCAGGGGCCCAGCCGAGAGAGAGGCCCACTTGCCTTGTTTGTTTTTTAAACATGTATCAGTCTCCTTGGCTGCAGCAGGTCGTAGCTGCCGCACAAGAGGCCTTCGACTGAGGTGCAAACTCTGAGCTGAGCCGTGTGGGCTCTAGTCCCCTGACCAGGGATCGAAGCTGGGACCCTGCACTGGCAGCTCAGAGCCTTAGCCACTGGACGGCCAGGAAGTTCCTGGTTCTGTTTTGCCTGGGACAGGGAAGCCGCCCAGTCATGTCCGACTCTTTGTGACCCCGTGGACTGTAGCCTGCCAGGCTCCTCTGTCCACGGGATTTTCCAGGCAAGAATACTGGAGTCGGTTGCCATTTCCTTCTCCAGGGGATCTTCCTGACCCAGGGATCGAACCCGGGTCTCCCACACTGCAGGCGGACTCCTTACCATCTGAGCCACCAGGGAAGCCCCATATTTTGCCTAAACCAGCTTGATTTGAGTTCTCGCCCGCTGGAAGTTGTAGGTGACGCAGCAGCAGCGTCTCACCCCTCCTAACTACATAAAGAAGTTAAATACACGAGACCGTCGGTTCCAAACGATGTGACCTGGAACTCTGGGTGTGCGCTGGGGCAGCGGCCAGGGTGGCAAGGGGAGCCTGGCTCAGCCCCTCCCAGGAGCTCATCAAAATCACAACCTTCCTCGGAAGAGCATCGTCTGAGAAGACCGGAGCTGACCAGAAAAGACGGTCCACACTGAAGACAGGAAGGAGTGAGCCAGGAGGGAGGGGCAGGGCACACTGGTAAACAGTGACTCAGCCACGGGGCTGAACAGGACGCGACTGACACAGATTAGAGCTGACAGCCAGACCCAAGAGGGCAGAAGATCCAACCTCGAACCTCGCTCCCGCCCACGGTGACACATCAGCTCGACGACACCCCCACGGCGGCCAGGACAGAGGCCGGCAGCCCAAGTCCTGAAAATGCCAGGCCCTCCCCTAAGTAGCTGGAATCGCACCCCCGCACCCTCACGACAGGCCATGCGGGCACCCAGCTCACGTGCCCCAGCTCCGCGCCCTGCAGGGCCCCGTGCTCCAGGAGCACGCTTCCCCTTCACTCGGAGCCTGAGTTCCATCCTGCCTGAAGCCAGGGACCCTCACCAGGCAGCCAGTCCAGGGACACGCCCGAGACTTGGGGCCTGCCCGTCCTCTCCCGCCCCTTCTGCAGCACGAGGAACTGAGACGAGACTGCGGGAGGGGCACCTGGGGTCCAGTCCAGGTCTGCACCCCCGGGTGGGCCACCCACACTCTGGGGGGAGGTGACCCTGCAGAGCGTCCCTCAGGAGTGAGTGCTCGGAGCCCACACTGCTCCCCATGCGGGCTGTGACCCCGGGGCCCCCAGAGCATCTGGCTGTGAAGGCAGTGTGGCAGAGACCCACAGACTCACGCTGACACAGCCACACAAAACCTCACGCATGCCGAGCCGGGCAGGAGCCTGGGCCGGACCTGCCTGCTGCCCCGGGGGGGTCTCCTGCAGAGATGGGGCGGCTGGGGCTCGCCTGGACACACACTGGCCCTGTGAGCACTGCCTCTGGGCAGAGATCCGGGCCCACTGGGAGACTCAGTCACACAGCCCGGGGGCGGGGTCACAGCCTCGGCTGTCAGCAGACAGGCCGCCTTGAGACCCCCTGAGTCCACGGCCACCGCTGGACATGGCCCTGCCCAACAGATGGTCATGCCGCAGCACCATCCACCCGTGGGGACGCTAGGCCAGCCTCACCCACCAGGGGAAGACAAAGGAAACCACAGTCCTGCACCCCCCAGAGCCGGCCCACCCAAGCAGACCAGACCCAGATGCCCCCCCCGCCCCATCCCCGGGACCAGCTGGGCCCCAGCTCTGCACACTAGCAGCCAACACAAGCTTCGGGATCCCCCAGGCCCCCACCTGTCAGGAGTCGGGCCCCACCCCCAGTGGTCCCCCACTCCAGGACCAGCTCTGCCTGCCTGTGGGGGGCACCACCACCCCAAGCCTGGCTTCCCCGCCAGTGGGTGGGCGCAGCCTAGAGTCTCCTGAGCCCGACTCTGCCCCGCAGTGAGCCAGCAGCAGCCGCGGGCCCTAGGATTCTGGAACCGGCCACTGCGTGACCAGACCCTGCCCAGCAGCAGCATCCACACATGGCAGGGCCGGGCCACCCACCGACCCGCCAGAGCCCCCCGTCAGCCCCTGGGAGGGGGAACTGCACTGCAGGACGCCCAGGACACTGCCACCTCGCCCAGGTCGAGAAACGGAACCAAGAGACGGAAAAGGAATGGCACTGCGGACTGGAGGAGCCGGCAGAGGCGCAGAGTCGCCCCAGACGACGCACATCAGGACAGAGACCAGGAGCAGCCCTGAGGGACGCGGGCCGGCCGCCGCCGCGGGGAGGTCAGAGCGGTGACCGTGGATGACCCGGAACTCGGGGCAGAAAGTCGTGCAGGGAAGTCAGAAGTCTCTAACAAAGAGAAGACACAAGGACATGAAAGCTGAAATGGAAAAGTCCCGGAAGAGCCAGGAGACCGTGGGACGCGAGCTGGAAGACAGAGGGTGGGCATCACTGCCGTGGGACAGCGGAGGGGGAGGAGACAAGAAGTCGGGATGGTCTCGGGACAACGTCAGGGGCGCTGATGCTCGTTAGGGGTGCCAGGAGGAGGAAGCAGAGAGAGAGGGCCCGGGAACATACTGGAAGAGATAACAGATGGAAACCTCCCTACGTGTGAAGGAAACGGTCGCCCAGGTCCAGGAAGGATTAAGCCGAGGATCACTCCCACAACAGATCTGGCTGAGAAAAGACACCCTCCACTTGGCTACCTTGTGTGGTCCTTGTGGTCACATGCGCTGTGAACACGCCTTGTCTACGCATCAAAGAGATGACAAAACCGACCACTCCACTCGCTTTCTGAGAAAGGCACTTCGGCGCAGGGCCCTCACTCAACAGCTGGAGTTACCCATGCTCCACTCAGACCTGCTGAGACCTTGGCCTCCTTGCTTAGAAACAAGAAAGGAGCATGGGAAAGACATTCCTCAGGAAAGAGAACTAGGGACGTTTGGAGCAGAGGCAGGGAGGGCAGGATGGGAGGCCGTTCTCCGGGGCACAGAGGGGCCAGTGCTGGCAGGCTCCCATCACTTGACTGGGTGACCTCACCATTCACACCTGTGAAATGGGCTCAGGGTCGCAGGGAGCCACCCACTCCAGCACTCGGGACCTCAGACATCAGCTCCCAGACGCCTTCGAGGATGCCTCCCAGGGATAGGGTGTCCCTGGTGGGAGGCTAGGACCTTCACGTCCCGTGTCCCATGGGCAGCATCCCAGACAGACATCTGTCCCGCGTATGTCAGCTGGAACCCCCCCTTCCCATGGCCTTAGCAGAGTCTGTGTTTTTCCTGGTCTAATAATCTGGCTGCCTTTAAAGAATTAATGAGCACTGAATTTGAAGTGGGAAGGCTCCGCTCTTAACAGAATTTTCCTTGATTGGGTTTGTAGGAGGTTTTTCTTTTTCACTAGTTTATTTTCAAAGAGCCAGGTCTGGTATTTATTTACCGCCACTGATTTTATGTTCTGTAATTTATTTATTTGCTTTTATCTTTATTATTTCCTTTCTCCTGTTTCCTTGGGGCTTGTCCTCTCTTTAAGGATCTGAGGTGGAAAGCACATCTGTGGTGTTCCGTGTTGCAAGCGGGTCACTGACAGCAGAAGCATTGATGGTTGTGGGGGAGCCTCTGGGTGGGGGGGCCGGTCCCAGAGGCTCTGATTCACGGGGCCGAGCTTCCATTGTTTTCTATGGCATCTGCTGTGTGCTTGATTTCCTCCTTGACCTAGATGCTATCGATGACAGTAGTCTTAAATCTCCAATTTTCTATTTTTAGGAAGCGCTTATTTCTAGTTTTATTATACTGTGGTTGAGACTTTCGTCTCTAAAAGATCTGTTCAGACATTTTTGACATTTGCACCCTGACTACCAGGCCAGCTTCTAAAGACGCTCTACGGACCCTCTGCGACCCTCAGCCCAGCAGCACATTCTCTGTCTGCTGCTCTGATGGCAGACGTTTATGCGTTCGTTCCCTCCTCTGACCACACCGCTCACGTCCTCTGTGCTTATTTTTTTCCATTTCATATTTCATAAATGAGAATCAGTGAATTAAAATGTCCCAAACCAGACTTTTCTCCTTTATTTTTAACATTAAAAATGTCACGAGACTTTCCTATTGGCCCAGTGGCTAAGAATCCACCTGTCAACGCAGGGGACACGGATGGGTAGATCCCTGGTCAGGGAAGATTCCACGCGCCACGAGCAACTGAGCACGTGGGCCACAACCACGGGGCCACAACTACAGAGCCACAACCACGGGGCCACAAGTGTGGGGCCCGAGTGCTTAGGGCCTGCTCACCACAACTACAGATCCGAAACTGTGGAGCCCAAGCGCCCGGAGCCGGAGCCCCCGGAGCCCGTGCACAACAAGAGAAGCTACTGCAGAGAGAAGCCGGTGTCCACAAAGGAGCAGCCCTCGTTGTCGATCTCCGCAACAAGAGAAAAAAATGTAGCAACAAACACACAGCACGGCCAGAGATAAAATTAATACATCTAAAATAGCGTTAGCAAAAGGAAAAAGGTCAGGATTCACTGAACTTTTTTGCGAGGGTCCGAGAGCAGGGAGCCCAGGCGGGACTGCTGGGTGCTCCCACCCTGCGCTCGCTGGGTGACCTCTCTGCTCCTCGGTCTACCCGTCTCTGAAGTGGGTCTGAGGATCTCTGTGCGCAGAGCTGCCGTGCAGAGGGCCTGAGGCAGCAGGCAGAGAGAGGCGAGCGGATGCTGATGACTGAGGGACCGCACCGCACGCGTGTTGGGATGGCGGGCTCTGTTCTCTCAGCCGTCGGCCTTGTCCGACAGCAGCACGCTGTCCTCCTGATGCCAGACACGAGCCCACCAGCCGTGGCCCCGCGGTGCCTCCCAGCTCCCCAGCCCCTCTGATCTTCTGTCCCCTGGCAGTGGAGGGCCGGCCGGGTCCTTCTGTCCCCCTCTCTTTCAGAGCTCGTGTGCCCACAAAGAAAGTGGGGGCAGGGGGCAGGTTGCTCCCCTGCCTCGCATGTTCCGGCCTTCGAGTGACCTCCCCAGGCACCTCCCTGCCTGAGACAGGCTGTCCCGGGACACGTCTCTGTCCTCCACACTCTCCTGCCCGCAAGGCTGCGCTGGTCCGGAGGTGTCCGCCTCCTGCCAAGGGGGCTCGTCCATCTCAGCAGGAGCCGTCAGAAAGCCCCGGTGGTTCTGATCTTCGCCTGTGGAGTCGCCCGGGGGGCTGGTCGGTGCCTGCTGAATCTGCTGGCCTCCAGGGCACCTACACCACCTGGACCAGCTTGAGGGGCGGCCCCTCTCGTCCCTCCTCCCTCCCCACCCCCTTCTCGCCTTCACGACAAATACTCATAAATGGCCATCCTGTGCTGTCAGCAAGGGGATGCGGAGTGAATCAGGTGGGGTTCGCTGAGTGACCATGCACCTCTGCCGGCCACATGCAGGGGCTGGGGCGCCCCCGCCCTTGCAGGTGCTGTGGGGTGGGGGCCGGTGAGCCCGCAACCCACCCGGAGCAGCTGACAGCTGCCGCCCACCAGGCGGGCTCCCCTTTGCCCCACGAGCCGGCAGTTTCACAGCCGGGCCAAGCACAGCAGAGACGCCTTAGGTGCCCAGGAGCCTGGACGTGCCAGGCCCGAGTAGTGACCACTGAGGGCGTGGATCCAGGCTCACGACATCAGCCCTGATGGAGAGAAAGGCAGGCGCTAGGGGCAGCCGTGCCCAGCCTCTCGGGTGCCAGGGCCCGGGTTTCGGGGAAGAAGGGTTTCCGCGGGCCCAGGAGGAGGGGAGGTTAGGGGCTGACTCAAGCACGTTGCCTGTCACCCACTCGGTTTCTGCCATCGTGACCTCAGCTCCACCTCACCTCAGCAGGCATCAGGCCCCGGAGGCTTGGTATCCCCGCCCTGGAGGACTCTGAGTCCAAAGCCAGAAAAAGCCTCTGCGTTGTTGGACGTCGGGATGTGGTCACCTCTGGGGTGAGGACCTCGGAGGTGCCTCCTCCGCGGGTCGCTTTACACGGAGATCTCAGCCTTACAACAGCAGGTGGGGGCGTCTCTAACGTTATAGACCTGGGGGTCACGTCGGGGCCGATCCCTCACCCGCCCTCAGAAAGACCTTGCGGGCAACCTGAAGGCCTCAGTGAGAAAGGTGTGAGCCCAGCCGCCTGCTGGGTCTGAACCCCCGGACGCTACACAGGCCTGCGGGACTGAAGCTCACTGGGCTGGGCGGCCCCTCCTGGGGTGGGGGATGGCTCCAACCGCCAGGGGACCCACAGGTCCCCAAGCCCAGGACCTTCCCACCTGGGTGAGGGTGTGCGGGCATGCGAGGCACCAGTGTGCCCTTGGCCTCTCCCCTCTCTGGGCGCTCAGGTCTCTCTGCGGGCCTGCAGGGCTCCCCATGGACTGTCTTCCCGCCAGGTCGTCCCCTGAGTCCCCTTGCCCCAGAGAACGTCTGCCTGGCCCCGGGTGCCTCCAAGGAGCCCCTCTGTGCCTGCTTCAACCTCCCGGTGCTGGGGGTGCCCTGAAGGTGGGTGAGACCCAGGGAAGGAAACTCCAGGCAGGCTGGGGCCGTCCCCAGGGAGCCCGGGTCTGCAATTGGGAGCTGCAGGCTGAGCATATCTGGGGGGATGGCAGAGATGGCATAGGAAGAAGTCCGAGCATTTGGGTGACAAAGATGCGGGCTCTGGAGGGGGCAAGAGGGAGGGTTGTTCGGCCAGGGGCCCCGGGAGTAGAGATCTCCAGGGAGGAGACCAAGGGGTAGGGATGTCTCCACGAAGACAGGACAGCAGGGGAAAGGCCTGGGGTGAGTGACTGGAGTGGGTGGGTGAAGGAAGACAGGTCGGGGGGTGATAACCGCAGGCGGCCCCCGGGAGGACCTTGCCCTGCAGGACATCTGGGCCCATGCCATCACCTCACATACCGAAGCAGGAGGGGACAAGGAGGCCCAGAATCTCCTCCTGGATTCTGCAGACGCCGAGGGTCAGCGGGAGCCCAGCCGCTGTTCCCCAACCCTCATCAGGCCTCAGCCCCCTGGACAGGCTGATCGTTGCTGGCTCTGCGCCTGTCAGGCTGCGTGGACAGCTCCTCGCCTCTGATCCCCTTATCCTGCTGCTAGGACCAGGCGTGCGTCTTTGAGGCAAAGTAATTTATTTTCTAATTACAGACGGCACTGGGCCTGAACAAAGGGAAGCAGCTCAGTTTGAGTCGGAGAGGTCTCTGCAGAGCTTTTCCACCCCCCACCCCTGGCCTGCTCTGCTTGGAGGCCGAGGGCCCCATCTGGGGGGTGGGCACCCATCCGTGGGGCTGGGTGGGGGGTACTTGGCTACAGGGCCCTTCCAGCTGGGGCAGCTGTAATTCTCGCAGACTTCCTCCTCTTTCTCCTTTGATACTTTCAGATGCAACACAGCTCACACGCCTCCCCCCACGCAGGGGCCTTCGACGAGCGCCCCTGCCAGGAGACCCTAAAGCTGCCCCTCGATGCGACTGGTCTCCCAGGCGCACACACATAATCAAAGCTGACACCCCAGACGGCCGATCGATAGCTCCATTGGCCCACCCCGCCTGGCGGGGAGAGGCGCATTTAACGGCCTTCTCAATTCTTGTCTCTCAGGCCCGAGGGCCCGGGGTCGTCCCTTCTCAGCCGCCCTCTGCCCTGACGTCTCCTCTTGGAAACGTTCTGGGGAACACCGGTGGGGACCGCCAGAGGCCTGCCCCCTGGCCCGGTGTCCACCGTCCCCAGGCTGTGGGCGGGGATCATGTGGAGCCGGGAGGACAGTAAGCACCTTGGCCTGTGGAGCAACGTGGTCCTCCAGGGCCAGACACAGGTCCTCGTGGCCGCTGAGCCCCCAAGGCAGTCCTTCCCCGGGTCCTCGCTCTGCTGATTCTCAGGGTCAGACCCGGGGCCCCCCACCCTCGGGCATGGCTCCTTACGTCTCCCTTTCCAGCCCGGGTGGGGCCCAGGCCCGCAAGGCCTGAGACAGTCTCCTCGGGGACAGGATGCTGGTGAGAGTCTCGCCCAGCCCCGCCCCTACGTCTCAGGGGGAGGCACCCCATGGGCTCCGGGCCGAGGTTCCCACCTCTCAGCATCTCACCTAGAGATCCGGGAGGCTCCTGGGCCCCCCCAGACTGAGCTCAGTGCTCCACGCCAGCTCCTCCTCCGTGCCCTCCCCTGGGGGGCCCAGCTTGCCCCCCGAAGGCCCCCTCCTCCATCTCCTGTGGGCTCCTGTGTGTCTCCCACCAGGACTGCAGGCTGTGGTTCCTGACCGCTCTTCAGACCCTCTGCCCCCACGGCTGGCTCCTCCCCGGGGCCACCATACATCCTGGAAGCCCTAGAGTGACCCCACTGCCCTGCTGAAGACCACCCGCACTCCCTGTCCAGCTTCATCTCCAGGAGGCATCCTGCAGGGACCCATCAGCAGAGGACGGCCTGCCTCCCCCCAGGCCCCCAGCACCGAGCCCCCTCGGCCACCTGGAGCTGCTGGGGTGGCTCACGCCCCCTTCCTCCTCCCCACCACAGGCTCACAGACCCACATGGTTGGGAGTCAGTCTTCGTTTGCAGGCGGCGGGGGACCCTGGCTGTAGAGTGGCCTCCCTCGAGGGCCCAGCCTTGCCCACCTACAAGGGTCTGGCCGGTGGGTGGGTGGGTTCTGACCTCCGGGTGCCCCAGGACTGCGGCCGCAGTGAGCCGGGGGCAGGCTGGACTCCTCGGCCCTGGGAAGGTTGCCATGCGCGCCCCTCTCCTCGGCTGGCGCCCCCTCCCCTCGGCTGGCGCCCCTACCCCCTGCCTAATTAACGCCCGGAGCGGCCGTCTGCTTCCCTGCTCGTCTCATCTCTGACATTTTTCATGTCTAATCCACTGAGGAGATCTCCTGAAGGCTTTGAAGTCTCCGGGCGCACGAATAAAGATGTCACCCTGGCACACACGGCGCCTCTTAATGAGCACGGGTTTGATGTGAGGCTGTGGCCCGAGGGAAGTGGCCAGGCCTGCCTGCCGCGGGCAGGCGGGGGACCCAGGCCGGAAGCCAGAGCAGGCTAGGGGGTCTGAGCCCCGCAGGCCCCCGAGGAAGCGCAGGGCACGGCGCTGCCAGGTCCCTCATCCCCCCCGGGTCAGGGACCCCAGGCCTCGGGGTCCAACGCCAGAGACCTGGGTCAGGCAGAGTGGGCTCCAGACGGAGAACAGGCTGGGGAAACAGGAGAGATGGCCCCACACAGGGGGGGAGACGGGGAGACGGGGAGACGGGGCCTGGCTGGGGGCGGCAGTGGGGAGAAGCTTGGAGGAGATGGGCCTGGATGGTGGGGACCAGGGGGTGGATGGACCAGGGGAGGGGGAGGCCCCTGGGAGAGGGGAGGGGAACGCCCGGGTAGGGGCAGATGGGCCTGGGGAGGGAGAGCAGGGAGGAGATGGAGGCTGGGGGAGGGGGTGAGGGCAGGATGGGGTGTGGAGCATAGAATGTGCCAGAATCTCCATGAGGAAATACTTGGCTTAACAAAGCATTTTCATATTACAGAATAATGCCATATTTGGGAAATGAAAGTATTTTTCCTGTATCCTTTAGAACCTACAGAAAGTAGAAGTAAAGAAATTCTCCAGGTAGGTGGGGCTTGGCTTTAAGAAGACCACAACAGGGGTGGTCCAGAGGTCAAGACCCTGCCTGCCAGTGTGGGGGACATGCGCTTGATCCCCATCTGAGAAGAACCCACCTGCCTCAGAGCAACTGCGGGGCCTGTGCTCCAGTCCGGAGCCAGAGATCTGCAACAAGCAGGGTCACCGCAGTGAGAAACCCAGCACGGCAAGCAGGGGTAGGCCGGGCTCTGCAACCAGAGAAAACTGGCGCAGCCAGAAATAGCTAACGAACTGGGAAAGCAGCAGACAGCGCCAAGGGCCGGGGCCAGCTTCTCCTGGCGCCCACGCGCTGCCCAGCGGAGGTGAGCTGCTAGGGGTCACAGGCTCGAGGCAGGCTGGGTAGGAGCGCAGACGCTAGCCCTGCCCCTGACTCCACCCCAGATCCAGGCTGCCCGGCCTTCTCTGGGGTTTGGGCAGCAGGAAGGAGGCTCTGCTTTCCTGAACGCCTGCTCCTGCAGAGAACCCTACGCGCCTGGTCCGTGAATGCTGCAGGAGCCCCCGGAGGCAGGCCGCACTGGAAAGGTTAGACAAGGACCCGCGGCGCACCCCCAGCACCCTGCTCCCGGGCACGTGGGGCCGCCCCCAGGGCCACCGGACCCGCGCTGGCCGGCGGACGTCTCGCAGGTGATGGGGCTCTGGCTCCCCGTCCAGGTCTCAGAAGGCCTGTACCGTCTGCCGCGGCTCCTGCCCTGCCCAGCTGCCCCGGGGACAGGCCGGGCTGGCCTTTGGGGGTCGAGACACGCGCGGCCGGAGCCCTGGCAGCGTCACCTGCCCTGTGGGCGAGCCCCAGCTCAAGCCGAGCGGCCGCCTGACCGCAGACGAGCTGCGGGGTTTGCTCTCAGAGCCCTTGCTTGGGGGTGTCTGTTAGGAGCTCTACTCACGCTAAGACGTGTGTGCACGTGGCTCCGCCCCTGCCCCGCCCCACCCCACCCATGGAACAAAGAATGCGGGTCCCTGGCCAAGACGCACCACCGTGTGAGCGCCCTCGGAACTCCAGACTCCCAGGGCCACGGAGGCTTCCCTCTCGCACACAGAGGAAGGCTCTCCTCCCCATCCTGTCTGTTTCTCCCTGTACTTATGGCTCCAAGGGTGATCCCCCCTTCAGACGCTTGGGGAGGCCCCAGCGTTACCTCCAGGAGCCCCACAGATGCTTGGGGAGACCCCAGCATCACCTCCAGGACCCCCGCACCCCTGATTCCACATTGAGAAGCGGTCTTGCTGGCTGTGGTTCTGTAGGTCAAGCCGGTCCTGGGGAGGCAGGTGGGCACGAGCCTGGGACTGCACTGAGAAATTACAGGATTAGGTGTGCCCCTCAAAATTAAACGCTGCCTCTCTACCTCCAGAGCAGGACGCACCTCCACCGCCACTGTGTAATTATCTGGTGGATTACTCCTCGGAGGTCTCCCGGTAATTACGCTCCAGTCAGAAGCCAGCAGCTCCTCCAGTCATTACGACCGAGGAATCCGCTCTCGTGCGAGGATGCCGCGTGGCCCAGTGGTGCCATCAGACTTTGGGGACCCCTCAGTGCCTTCCTTCCCGCGGCCCGAGAGGGCTCCCTGCAGGAGAGGAGATGCCCTTCCCCAGCCCTCCCTCCAAGGGGTGGGCCCCCAGGACACTCAGGGTCACACAGTCGCAGCACCAGGGGCAGGAGGGTGTGGAGAGCCGGAGGGTCCAGGCACTTGCAGGCTCTGCCCGCCTCCTGCCTCAGTTCCCCACCTGTGACACGCAGCGCCTGTCCAGATGAAATGCACTAGAACCTGGAGGGCTGTCTACAACACCCTGCAGAGAGTGAGTCCGAGGTGCGGGGGTCAGACCCCGGGTCCCTCTGGGGCTCAGCTGGGGGCAGGTTCAGGCCAGGGCTGGGGACGGGGTGGCAGTTTAGGGGGGTGGGCGGTGCACCCAGAGAGGCGACCGGTGAGGCGAGAGAGGGGCGTGGGGTGAATATGCCAGGGTGGACGCTCAGCCCGTGGCACCTGTCTGCCCATCTGAGGCCGGGTCTGTCCCAAGGCCGAAGACCACGGCCAGCCCTGCTGTCAGGGGCCCTCGAGAGCTGAGGGTTTCCTCTGCTGCTGTCCTCTGAGCCTGGCCGCCTCCCTCACATCGCCCCCCACCCCAGTCCTGGGGCCGTGGCTCCTGGTGTCCTCACCCTTCCTCTGGCGACCGGATGGCTCTGGCCTGTCTGCCCCCTCCTCTGCCAGTGTGGGGGTGGGACCCCCATGGTGACAGAGGACAGCGCCGCTCTGTGCCTCCCCCCATCCCCTCCCCTCCCCCTCACCTGTCAATCTCGCTCTCTCCTCTCCTGGTTCCCCGCTTGCCTGTGGTCCGGGAAGGCAATCTGAGCCTCCCCGCTGAGCTGCCTTTCCTTTCAATCTGCCTTCTCCCCACCGCTTCATCATTCCTGTCAGGAGAGGCCTGGGCTGAGGGAGGCAGCCGCTCCATTCAAGCCTGATACAAAGAGTATTTTGATGTTTTCATTTCTTTCTAGTTCAATAATTCGAAGAAACACACAGATTTGGTGCTGGCTCCAACAGGCTCTCCAACTACTGTTTTAAAACTTTGTGTTGGTTGGGAAGTATGTATGAGATACGGTGTGACTGAGGCTGGGACCCTGGGGTGGGGGCGCTGCTCTGCCTGGGGCTGGCCCTCAGACTCCCCGACCCCTGGCCTTGACCTGTGTGCTCAGGCAAACCAGCTGACCCTCCGTGCCTGGACAGTCCTGCGCAGGCTGGGTCTCTGGGCCTCCCTGAGACCAGAGACCCAGAGGCAGAGACCTCAGCCCAGCGTGGCCGGCCCCAAGGAGCTGTCCACGGTGCTGAACAGCCTCCCCAGGCCTCCCCTCCCCACCCTACACTTGGGCCACCAACACCCGGCCTGGCTCAGGTGCTGACATCCATCCCTTCATCCAGAAGATACTGACTCAGCCCCTCACGCAGCCCTTCCCTGTGCCAAGCACTCAGGACCCGTCTTCAGAAGAGTCAGCAAAGGCCCCTGCCTGTTGTGAGGTCACAGGCCAGAGTGGACATTCTGCGGCCCCGGAGCAGGACGAGACCTGCTACAACGGAGGAATGATTGGTCTACCCAGACTTGGGGGGTCAGAGAAGGCATCCTGGAGAAGGTGAGCTCCCACCTGAGATTCTAGCGGTCAGTCAGGATTCAGCCCAGGGCAGACTAAGACCACCCAGAGTGAGGGTCAGTGCAGAGAGGTTCAGGAGTGCCAGCTCGGGGACTGTCTGCACCACCAGCCAGCGGTGCTTTAAAAGGCAGATCACAGGCCCTTTCTCTGTGTATGTTTTCCCACCTACAAAATATAACTGAACTTATTAACATTATACACTTTTATAGGGTTGTTGTGAGGATTACATGCTTTTAATAAATGCCAAGTGCTTAGACCTATGACTGGAACACAGCCAACGTCTGACTGGTGCAAGGTTCAGGGCTGAGGGGACTCAGAGGCTGGGGACACAGACCACCAGCTGTGGGCAGGGGGTGGCAGGGGGCCACACTGGGGTTGTCCTCTCTCAGGACAACCGGAGCTGTCAGACGGGGGCTGCGGAGAGTGGGCTGGGTGTGTGTATGTGTGCGGTCCGCAGTTAGAGAGGGCCATCCAGACAGGAGTGGCCACGGGGGACCAGGGGCAGGGACTGCCTAACCCCCTACCCCGTCCACCGCGGTGATGGGTGACGCTGGGACACGGTGATGGGTGACCCTGGGACGCGCGTGGCTGGGGTCATACATCTTTTAAAAGACGGTCTTTATTTTTCACGTCCTTTTTTTTTTCTAGTCCCCCTTCCCCCACAATGGACTTCTGGGAAGAAAACCTAGGTTAACAACCCAGCATGTACCCTTCCGTGCTTCCCTTTCTGTTAACAAAGTCCTACACAGACAGACACAGCTGTACGTAAGCTCACTGCAGTTTGGTCATTGTTTTATGAAAATGGATCGTATTATACCTACTTATCTTCAAATTGGTTTTCTCACTCGACAATACCGTATAGCAATCTCTCTAAGCTTATTGGTGGAGAGTTAATTAAATTTTTTATAGGTGGCCTAATATTCCTCGGAGTGGCTGCTCTGTGGCCTGCCTCCCCTCACCCAATCGGGCCGCCTCCCCGATTTCTGCCTGGGCTTCCCGAGCAGGACACCCCGTTTCACACCGGCACCCGGGGCCACCTGCTCCCTCCTCCTGGGCGGGGCGGGCGGGCGTGGACAGAGGACAAAGGGCTGACCCGGAGGGCGGAGCTCCATCTTGACCCGAGTGGGCGGGGCTGTGAGGCCCAGGCCCCCAGCCCGTCCCTCCCCGCCCCCTTTCCGACCCGCCTGTGTCCCCGGCGGACCCCACTGGTTCTCCCCCACGACTGTCAGGAGCGGCCCCCGCCCCCGCGCCGCACAGCGGACCCCTAAGGAAGCCGTAAGAGGGCCCAGTCCCTGCTAGGGGCCGCATCCAGGCACAGTCCCCGCTTCCTGTCTGCCAGGCCCTGAAGCCTCTGCACTTGCATCTCAGGGAAGCACCGCCCACTGGTCCCCCACCCACCCTGATGGAGCTGAGAGTGGGCAGCGTGGACAGGGTGGGCCCCCCAGACCCCCCGAGGCCACTCCTAGGGCCCTGGAGAGAGCCACTCCAGGCCCCTCCCCGGGGTGAGCAGTTCTGGGGGTTGCGGCTGGCCCCCTTTTCTCTCTACCGTGACCTGGCTTTCAGCGTACAGGGCATGAAGTTTCTGATGATATCAGGGACACAGAGGTCCTTTCTCAATAAACGTTTTAAGCCATGAGCAATCTTAAGGGAAATGCCCACGGAGAGGCCAGAGGGCGCTGGCTGACATACGAGGAGGGCACTTTAGTTCACTCCAAGCTGGGCCAAACCCTCTCCCCCACGCTGTTTAGAAACGCTACGGGCGTTCCATAGAAATCTAATTTTCTGGCTTCTTTAGAAAAATCTGAACATTTGGCAAAGCTGGGCATGGGCTCCTCCAGGAGGGGCTGCGGGCCGAGAGCTGGGGGCCTCTGGTCCTTCCAGCCGTCCAGCCGTCCAGCCCGCTCCTAGGGGCCCTGGTCGCCTTCCGCGTGGCTGCGCTCGGCCCCACGGAGGCGGAGCTGCCCCGGGCGGCAGCCGGCGTCCCCACCAAGAGCCGGGGGCTCGGCCTGGGTCCTGGCGCGGCAGCCGCCCCGATAAACTGTCTCTGGTCCTCACTGTCCCGTCGGCAGTGGACGGTCCAGGCGGAGGCGGACGCCCTCGGGCGGGGCTGAGCGCGCTCTGCAGCGCGACCCTCCGGGGGCGGCAGGGGGCGCCCCCGGCGCATCGGAACGCGCTCTGCCGCGGGACAAAGAGGGTGCGCGGCGGGCAGGCGTGGGGACTGCGCCCCGGGAGCCGGCCCAGGGGAGCCGGCCCAGGTGGGAGCCAGGTGAGCTGCCCCGCCGCTGCCCACTGGCCCCCGGGGCTCCCTGCGCCTCTCCAGTCTGGCTCTCTGCACCCTCCCGCAACCCCGCTCCGTCCTGCTCTGCTGGCCTCCTGTCTCTCGGCCTGTCCGGGTCTCTGACTCAAATAGGGCTGGCGCCAGGGGTCTCTGGGGGTACCCACCGTGTCTCCGGTTGCCCTCTCCCCAGAGAGAGGGCTCTTTAGCAGTGGTGGGGGCAGGGGTGGGGTGGGGTGGGGCAGGAGGGCATCAGGCATCACAGCCCCCTAGTCGCTCTCTGGCTGCCTGGGCCGTCTTTGGGCCGTCCTGGGTGTCCCACCTCCTCCCACCGGGTCCTGGAATCGCCTGGGACAGGGTGAGGGGCTGGGGACGGGGGTGTGCTGGGTGCCCTCTTCCTGGCGGTAAGATGGATTCTGCTGCCGCCTCCACACCCCTGCCTAAGGGCCTTTCGACCCCAGCCCTCCACCTGAACCATCCAAGTGTGAGGCTTTTTCACCTCCGATCACCTAGAGTCTAATGAAATGGACCTCAACTCCCACACTCCTGGGTCCTGTCCTTTGAAAGCAGGTGCCTCCTCAGGTGCTCAGTGGGTGTCAGCCTGCCTGCTCTACACGTGAGAGAGACGGAGGACCGGGACCCAAAGGAGCTGGGGTGGGCGCGCCAGTGGGACCCAGCCAGGGTGCTCTGCCCGACGCAGGGTGGTGGGAGGGCCCTGAGCCGCACTGGGAGCCACTCCCCACGGGCCCTGCAGGGTGCCACACCCCAGAAGCCTGCCTGCAGCTGGGGAGAGGTTGGCACACTGTCCACAGGGGCCTGGGGGAGCCGATGCCAAGATGATGGAGCTGGAATTGCAATGGGCTTATTACCAGGACCACCCGTGAGAGAGAAGGGGGAGGGTGCAGGTCTGAGCTTTCTGCAAAGACAGCGGAGGAGACAGGCTGTAGGAGGGCCTGGCCTGGATCCCAGCTCCCAGAGGGTCTCCCTGGCCCAGGGGCCCTGCCCACAGGCTGTCTGTGGAGGCCCCTGCCTGGAGCTGTGTGTGCTTGCCGGTCAAGCTCCAGCCGCCTTTCCGCACAGTGGGCAGCCCTGGGCTGCACTCGGCACACATCACCAGGTGGGCCCCAACCGCCCGCACAGTCCAGCCTGGTGCTCACGTGGGCAGACACAGGGTCAGAAACAAAGAGGGTCAGTAGGTCACTGGGGTGTCCGGCAAGGGCAGGGTCTCGCTGGGCTTTGAGCCGACAGCCGGGCTCAGAGATGGCGCTCCATCCACTAGCATGGCTTTCCTCCCAAGAGGCTGGGGGTGCGTCAGACCCCTCAGGGCTGCGCCCCCGAGACCCACCCCATCTGACCACTGCCTGCAGTCTTTGTGGTTGGCACTTGGCACCTGCGTCTCAGCCAGCTTCCGCAGATGGCGGCTCGGTGGCGCTGTGCCCACACCCTGGTAACAGAGGGGCGGATCTCCAGCCTCAGAGAAGGGTCTCCACAGGCCCCTTGTCCAGGACAAGGCCCCCTGGCAGGCGGCACTTGCCAGCACAGTGGCCCTGCAGGGCAGACAGCACCCCAGATGGCCCAAGTGCTGATGCGCGGAAGGAATGCAGGGCTGTGCTCTCTGGATCAACCAGCTGCTGCATGGAGGCCGCGTGAGCCTGCTGGCAGCCGCCTTGATCTGCTGCCCAGGCGTGGTGCCCGGGAGCACGTCTCTTAACCTCTCTGGGACAACCCCCCAGCCCCCTGGCTGCCCGTGTGCAGAGAGGAGGAGCCCGGCTGCTCGTAGACAAACTCCTGGCTCTGAGGCCAGCCGCGTGCTGGCCTCTTGAATATACAGGTCAAGATTCTCTTTGCAACCACATCAGAGTAAATAGCAACACTCAGCAATTAATGCGCCCCCCCCCTCAAGACTCGCGTCTCCGCAAAGTTCTGAGGGCCTTTCATTTACAATAGGTGGCTGTCAGGAGGAACCGCGCAGCTCCTAAAGAGACTCTCAGACGTTATCATTAAAGATGCCAGTCTTGGCGGTGAGAGTGAAGAAGGGAAGGCCCAGGGGGCTGGGAGCACAGCCAGAGAGGTGCCCCACCCCGCCCCCTGGCACCGGGAGCTTGGTGTCAGCCTTGCACCCAGAGGGCCACTGCGGGTGATCACAGTTGACAAGGCGCTGTCACAGTGTCTCTCAGGGTCCTGCCATCTTCCAGAAAGGTGGGTTTTACTAATCCCATTTTGCAGGTGGGAGAGCCAAGACCGAGGGTCAGAGCCCTTATCTTGACTACAGACTGATTCTCTGCTGCAGAAAGATCATCCCTCTGCCAGGCTGAGCCCAGCGAAACAGCCGGCAGGGCAGTCCCGGGCCAGAGGTGGGTGGTTTGCGGAGGTGCAGGTGACCCAGAGCAAGCCCCTTCTGCTGGGGGCAGAGCTCAGACCTTCCAGCCACTGGCCATGGACCTCGGGGAGGAGGCCTTTAGGCGTGGCTGGGGAACCCTGACCCATCCAGGCCCAACCCAGAGAACGGGTGTGTGAACTGGGCTGAGGGGTGCCCCTCCTAAGTGCCCGGGGGCACACCGCGCGGTGGGCGGGGAGCGGCCTCCTCTCTGATGCTTCTTCCCTTGGACACAGGCTCCTCCGGCCACATCAGGTGGGGCTGGGTGAACCTGCCGTCTGCCGTCCCCAAGGGAGCCAGTCAAGTGCCTGGCCTGGCCTGGGCTCCTGGTGTGAGCCTCACTGGCACCTCCCAGTTCCTGGATGAGGAGCTGGGCACGGACAGGCTCCATCCTCATCCCTCTGCCTTGGCTGGCTGGCGACCCCCTCCCTCTTGTGGGCTCCCCCTCTGACAGACACCTCATTAGCGGAATCTCTGTAAATAACATCAGCCCGTTAGAGCTATGACAAGGTAGCTCGTTAAAGCTCTCTGCTCGTCTCCCTTCCCAATTAGTGTGGCCACCAGGCCCACACTGCCTGTGACAGGGCATCCTTGGTGAGTCGCGCGGCCCCAGGACTTGAGGAGGCTGCACCCCCTCCCCGCCCCGCAGCTGGCAGGAGAGGGGTCGGCCTCTAAGAGAGGTGCGGGGGTGCGGGCGCCAATGCTGGGGGGGGAGGGTGGGGGCACAGGGCATAGCCAGGCTAGGGCCCCGCCGTGGATGCAGATCTGTTTGTGTGTCTGCGCTGGACACTCTGTGGACCATTTGCCCGCATTTACAGGCCAGATTTCCACTCCAGACTGCCCCGTGAAAGCTCACCTGTCCCGTGTCCCTTCTCCTCACAGTCTCCCACTTAGCTCCTTTCATGGGGCCTCACACCTCTCACGGCAGCTTCTGGGGACAGCGTCCTTCTTGTTGGGTGCTGAGTGTCACAGGTGACAACGACGGAGGGGACTTCAGGCTGGAACGGAGACGAGCACGCTGGGGGAGGTTGTGGAGGAAGAGGTGATCGTGTTCCCAGGACTAGCCTTACCAGACTGCAGCTTTTCTCAACTTTTTTTCTTTTTTTAAACACATGAAGAATCAGAGAGGCTCAGCCCCTTGCTCCAGCTCACACAGCTGGTGGTCTAGAGCTGGGATCTGACCACCGGAGTGTGGCTTACCTGTGCCAGCAGGTTCATGGGAGCAGAGACCCTCCAGGGAGCCCCCTCCCCTTTGCCCCTTGGGAGGCGAGCTCAGCTGACCCCACTCCATCCTCTCCTCCGAGAAGTTTTGCTACACCTGACCACACTTCCTTCTGCTTCACTTGGGCAAGGAAACTGCTCCCAATTTCCTTCCCTCTTGCTGAATCGATAGCTTAGCTGGGCAAGGCAGAAAATGAAATTTACATTCAATGGTTTCCATGGCAACCACAGTGCTGGACCAGCTTCTCGTGCTCTTGGGGCACCATGTTCTGAGAGGAGACAGGTACCTCGAAGCCTCAACTCCTGAGAAGGTGGCAGGGGGTTAACTAGAACGGAAGGGGCATGGGTCCCCCGACCAGCCCTTCCTCTGGCTGTGAGTTCTGTGGGGTGAGAAGAGCCCCCTTTTTTCTGAGGTAGCAGGGGAGCAGATTGCCCGCACTGCGTCCCAGCGTCGCCACGGCTCCCATTTTCAAAGCTCTGCTCCGTGCCCGGCTGTGCGCTCGGCACCGAAGCGCTGCTTCCTTCCTCTTTGCTTCATCCTACAAGGTAGGTACTGTGGTTAGCCCACTTCGGTGGCCCAGAGGGTAACAGCCCTGAAATGGGGCCACATCTGCTTGACCCGGGACTGTGGTCTCAGTCACTGCACAACAGGAAGAGGTGTTTGGAGCTCACCCCGGGAAGCACGGGGAACCAGCTCCCTTTCTGCACCACTTCCCCGCCCCCCACGATCTACAGAGAGGACTGGAGCACCCAGGCCCGGAGCCTGGTCTGCAGCCTGGCAGCCCAGGTGTCCTTGCACGTCTAGTCAAGGCCTGGCTCTCAGCCCTGAATGAGGGATTACACATTGTTGACTTCCCGGGTGTTGGTTGCTTAAATGAGATGAAACCCTGAGAGCACTCGGGGTGCAGCCCGGCCGGGGCATCCGAAGTGTCGGTAACTCTCACCCTTGCCGCTGGGGCGGGAGGCGGGGAGGCGGTCAGTGGGGCTTCCTGGAGGAGGCAGGCGCTGAGGCTGAGCCTGGTTCGGGGCGGGAGGGCATTCCCTGTTCCCCAGCCAGCCCCCTCTCAGAAGCCTTCTCCTCCCTCCTTGGTCGGTGTGGTTCCCAGGGCCGACTCTGCCCACGCTGAGCCCAGGTATGGGCACACGACCCAGGACTGGCCAGCGTGCTTAGTCGCTCAGTCGTGCCTGACTCTTTGCCACCCCATGGACTGTAGCCCGCCAGGCAAGAACACTGGAGGGGGTTGCCATTCCCTTCCCCAGGGGATCTTCCCGATCCAGGGATCGAACCCATGTCTCTTGCGTTGCGGGCAGATTCTTTACTGTCTGAGCCACCAGGGAAGCCCAGTGAGAGGTCAGCATCTCCCAGCTGAACTGATTGGTTGGGAGGCGGGCACGCGGCTGCAGCAAAGCCACTCAGAGTCAAGGTGTGCCAGACCGGAGGGTTCCGCTGGGCGGGCAGTGCTGAGGCTGCTGGAAGAGGAGTCTGAAGCTGCCTGCTGGGGAGTGAGGCCAGCACAGAGCCAGGGGCAGCTCCGAAGTAGCAAGAGACGGACTCCTGGCAGTGTTCCTGGATCCAGCTGTGCCTGAAGCCCCCAGGCTCATTTAGGCCTGTGCAAGCTAGGATCATGCCTTCTGAATCACAAGAGCCTCCAAAGGAGCGATGGCATTGGGTTGAGTGGATGCCAGCCACGAGGTCACAGGGTCCTAAGTGCCTTCCTGGGGAACTCAGACCGTCATAAGCAGAGAACTGCTAGGATGAGTCTGGGCTCCTGAAAGACCCTCCGAGGCATTATCTTGCCCAGTGTCCATAGTGCCCTGGTTGAGAAATGCTGATTTAACCTGCCGAGGGGTGTCACAGGCAGCAAATGAGACCACAGCACACACTGCCTGCAGTGTACTTACTCTGAAAAGCATGCAGTATTTGTCTGAAATCCAGACTTCAGTGGGACTCCTGGCAGCCCTGATCCCCGCCCCCGCAGTGGTGGGGAGCCGGATTTTCCCGTCCTTCCCGTTACAAACAGGGCACAAACGGTGAGAGTCGTCATCACGCGTCTCATTTGGTTTGTGTGCAAGGACACCCACAGGGTGAGCGCCTCGGTGTGGGTTACTGGCCCTGATGGAGTTTGTGATCTTGCTGGATTCTGCCAGCTTCCTCTCACTAGGGCGGCGTCAGTCTACACCCCCACCGGTGATGTGTCAGCGTGCTTGTTCCCCTACAGCCTCGCCCACAGAGAGAATCACCAAACTGTGGGATCCTTGCCATTTTGTTTGGTGGGAAATGGGAACAGAAAACTTTCAAAACACTGTGAACAAATTCAGGTGGAAAATGCAAATAAGGAAACTGCAGGATTCAGCCTCTGGCAAACCCGTTCGCTGTGGCCACTCTATGCCTGTTAGCCCCAACATTCTCTACAGCTGTGTGAAGCGACACTTGTAGCCCAGAGAGGTTAAGTAACCTGCCCAGAGTCACACAGCTGGTGAACGTGGAAGCAAGTCTGATAAGAACAGAGTAAAGGGACAAAGCAGGTGATTAAATAATTAATCCCACAAGGAGCCTGTTAGTAGAAAAAGTATGGGAGATCCTTGTAAGCTAACGATGAGTCAAGAAAGCAGGTTTGACTACAAAAGCCAAGCAGGCCTGCTTAGAAGCAAAACCATGCAGCAGAAGCAGGAGACTGCCCCCAGAAGAACAAAACATTGGTGGCAAGAGACCCACAGCCTGTCCAGTAAGCTCAGTAAGTCAATGAAGCCTGGGCAGAAAGGCGTTCACCGTACAGAGATATGGAGTGATTTGTTACCATCCTGGCTTGACCACGTTGGGACAAAAAACCCCACCCAACCTGGAGGAGGGGCTGGTGACGGAAGCATGACTTCCCCTCAAGAATGAGGAAGAAGGTAGTCTTTCCCCCGCCCCACTTTTCCTTTGATTATACCACAGAAGCCCACTAAGGTCCTGGGGTGCATCACCCCCTCGTCTGCCCACTTGGGACCCTCACACACGCCCTGTTCTAATGCATCACTTCTTATTTATGACTTTGCCTCTTGATGAGTTCTTTCCACAGTGAGGTGTAGGGGAACAGAGCTCTTTGGAGCCCCCTCAAAATGCCAGCCAGCAGTTTCATCCATGATCTCCCAACCACACTCCCGGCAGTCTTGCTGAGATGGACCCGGGCAGGCGTGGCAAGCCCACCCTCCGCTCCAGAGTCTCTCCCGAAACCCCAGCTTACCACGTCACACATCACCCTTCCGGCCGGTCACGTGCCTAACGCCTATGGCATCAGCCTCGGCTCTGGCCCAAGAGGGAGTGTAGGGGCCTTGTTGAAGGCTGGACCCCCTTGTTTGACTCAGCGAATTGGTTAGATGGGTTCTCCCACGTGTGCAGTGCTGAGCTTTCTGCTTCCATAAGGCATAATATCAATTTTAATTAAATCTCTGAAAGCTTCGCCAAATACTTCCATTTTCCTAGCATGTCCCTTGGTCACGGAGTTCCTGTTCCCGAGATGATACCGAAGTGGCCCTCTCTTCTCCTCTGCCTCCTGCTCTGAACCGGGGAAACGGGCCAGCCATGGCGAGGGGAAACTGACCACCTGCGGGCCCTTCGCCTGTGTTCTGGCCCTTGGTGCCCTGGGCCCTGGCGGCACACCCGGGGGGCTGGGGGCACTTCGGGATTGAGCCCAGACCCACGCCTGGGGGAGGGTCCGGCTGTCCAGAGACCTCACAAGATCCGCTGTCAACCACCCACAGCCCTCTCTGCCGGGATCCAGCTGATGGGGAGATGCCCACACGGGTGGAGGACCCTAGGATGAACCAAACACGGACTCAGAGCCAGGCGGAGCAGAGGCCTAGCTGAGGAGGCCCGCAAGGCATGCCCCGTGCCCACGGCTCAGGCTGCCACGAGGGCCTGTCTCGCTCTCCGAGTGCCCCCGTCAGTCTGACCACACGGACCCTCTCTCCTAATCAACGCTTTACTTGCTTCACTGCTTTCTGTCTCTATGTGGAAATTCACTTCTACACAGCTGACGGGCCAGCGCCTCGCCCTGGCTGCTGGCCGGGTGGTCTGGTGGCTGCGATTCAGTGCCCTTGCTGCTCTGGACCTCAGGCTCTGGCTGGGAACCGAAACTCTGCTTCAAGCCACGGGGTGTCAAGGCCACCGAGGTCATGTTCGGCCCCGTGGTGGGTGAGCGTGCATGCGCATGCACACACACACACACAGCCCTGTGCGGCCATGTCTGTGCAGAGCTGTAGGCATGGGTCCCGGGCGTGAAGCTCAGAAAACTGACAGGGACAGGGTGCTCTGGGGATGTCCCTTGCTGGCAGGATAGCCTCCTGAATTACCGGAGTTTTCTATATAAATTGAGCAAATTGCAAAAATAAGTAGTCGTCCTGTTACTGCTTAACAGTTCACTGCAGGGAGCTAAGAGTCCACCTGGAAACGCAGGGGACGGGGTTCTACCCCTGGTCCAGGAAGGTGCACGTGCCAGGGAGCAAGCAAACCTCCATGTCACAACTACTGAGGTTGTGAGCCCCAGGGCCCGTGCTCCGACAGGAGAGAAGCCCGCAGCGAGGAGCCCCTGCTCACAACCAGAAGCCCGCACGCAGCAACAAAGACACAGTGCATCGCCCGGCCTCCCTGACGGTCCCGGGGTCAGACCTCAGCCTCCAACGCAGAAGCTGCGGGTTCTGCCCCTCGTCAGGGAGGAAGGGGGCCCCGCGCGTCGTTGTCAACAAACCGAAGCATGAAACTGAAGCAGTGTCGCCAGATAATCAGTAAAGAGTGTAAAAAATGGTCCCCGTCAGCAATTTTAAATGTGGTACATGTGAACAATAGCAAAAATAATTATTATCAATTTCAAACAAAATACGATCAATACACCCCAGGGTGAACAGCAGCCTCTCCCACTCCAGAGACCATCAACTCTTAAAATATTTACGAATCTAATGGGCAAAATCTGGGCTATACCTTCTATTTGACTTGTGTTTCCCGACTAGTGAGACGGAGCCTCTTCACTGGTTTACGGGTGTCTCTCTCTGAGTGAACTGCTAGCTTCATTCTTCACCGCTGTTCCCACTGGGTTGTTTGTGTTCCACTCATCGTGTTAGGGGCTCTTTGTCTTTGGGCACATCAGTGCTTTTCCTGCAGTAACTGCTCTGAGTGTCATCTTCTGGGCTGTCCGTCATGTTTGAAATCTGTTGGTGGCGTCATCTGCCGTGCAAACCTTTCTGCTGCATGTGCTCAGAAGGGCTCCTTGATGGCGCCTGGTCTTTGGTTTTACTTAGATACTCCCCAGCCTCCAAGTTCAAAAGTTTGTGCCATATTTTTCCTTGTGCTTTTATAGATTATGTTCAGAATTTTGATCTCCCTGAGACTTACCATGGTACATGCTATCAAGGGGTTGCCAGTTTTACTGTGTTCAAGATGCCCATTTCCTCACCAAACTGTCTCAGAAATGTCTGTGCTATTTCATTCCTGCTGCTATTGCCAGCATTATTATTATTAATTTGGGGGCTGTTTCTGTACCGTCTACATGAGGATGAGGGATGTTTGCCAAATTCTTCAGAAAAACTCTGCTGGGACTCTGATTGTCATTGTGTGTGACTGCTCAGTCGCTCAGTCGTGTCCGATTCTTTGTGACCCCGCGGACTGCAGCATGCCAGGCTTCCCTGTCTTTCACTGTACTCCAGAGTTTGCTCAGACTCATGTCCATTGAGTTAGTAATGCCAAACAACTATCTCTCATCTGTCACCCCTTCTTCTCCTGTCCTCAACCTCTCCCTGCATCAGGGTCTTTTTCAATGATGGAAAAGTTTGGTGGAGTTCACATTTGGCCTGATGTTTTGGGAAAGTGTGTGTTTGGTATTATTTTAGCTTCTTTAAGGATTATTAATCTATTTACATCTTCTATTTCTTCTGGCTCTGACGCTGACATTTTATGCTTTGCCAGGAATTTATCTGTTTTGTCCAAGTTTTTGAATTTCTTAGATATATAGCTGCTCACAATATCCATTTACTTGGAAAATTTTCTCATGTCTGTACTCCTTTTCTCTTTCTTGGTCTATATTTCATTTATTTGCAATTTTTCTCCTCTCTTCAGAGATACGGGGATTTTTAGAAGTTGGTCTTTTGTTTATGATTTTATTTTATTACATTTTGGTTACAGGCTGGCTCATATGATATTGATTCTTTTTTTAAATTTAGAGAGGCTTCGTTGGTGTTTTAATACATGGTTGATTTTGTGAATGTTCCATATGTGCTCAAAAGTCACACATTTTCCCTTTGTTGGGTGGAACGTTTCTTACATCTATCAGCTTGAGCTGGTTGCCTGGCTGACCTGTTCGTGCTTGTGAGAGATGTGTTAAATCTTCAAACACAGTCTTGGAGTTATCCATGTTTCTCCGTAGCTCTTTCAATTGCTACGTATTTTTGTTGTTCAGTCGATAATCATGTCCGATTCTTTGCGACCCCACGGACTGCAGCACGCCAGGCCTCCCTGTCCTTCACTGTCTCCTGGAGCTTGCTCAAACTCATGTCCATCAAGTCGGTGATGCCCTCCAGCCATCTCATCCTCTGTTGTCCCTTTCTCCTCCTGCCTCCAGTCTTTCCCAGCATCAGGGTCTTTTCCAATGAGTTCCTTCTTTGCATCAGGTGGCCAAAGTACTGGAGCTTTAGCATCAGCATCAGTCCTTCCAATGAATATTCAGGGCTGATTTCCTTTAGGTGAACATATGCTTATTAGTAGTATTATATAGCTTCAATTCATTGTTCTTCATTTTAAAATTTTTGGCAGTGCTGTGTCTAGCATGCAGGATCTTAGGGCCCTGACAAGGGGTTGAACCTGTGCCTCCTGCATTAGAAGGTGGAGTCTTAACCACTGGACTGCCGGGGAAGTCCATTTATTTGTTTTTTAACAAAATAAAATGTCCTCTTTTATGCCTTAGAAAGAGTTTGCCTTGGGCCCTCTGCTTCTCTCTTCTGATGTTGCAAATCCAGGCTGATTTTCTCACTTTCCTTATTTGCCTGTTTCTTTTTCCATGCCTTTATTTCCATCTCTTTAAGTGCGTTTCTGGTAGAATTCAGGCTTCCCTGATGGCTCAGTGTGTGAAGAATCTGCCTGCAAAGGAGACACAGGAGATGCAGTTTCGATCAAAAGGCAACCCTTTCCAGTAGTCTTGCCTGGAGAATCCCATGGACAGAGAAGCCTGGGGGGCTGCAGACCCGGGGGTCACGAGTCAGACACGACTGAGCCTACACACATGCATGCTGCTGTGTCCACCTTACTTGATTTTTTTTAAATTCCTCCAAGACTCTGTCTTCTGTTTGGAGCCACTACCCCATTTATATCACGTGTAATCCCAGTTACATTAGGATCTATTGCTCCCAATTATTTTTTGTTTTCTGTTTATCATATCTCCTTTATTTAATTTTTTTGTTGTATTTCGACAGCCCATGCGGTGTGCTGCGGGTTTGCGGGCTGGAGCTCTGTTTTACTGTTTCACAGCTCCCCCAACATGCTTAGGAGTGTTTACACTCAGTGCAGCCGTCCTGGGTCAGAGCAGGAGGAAATGAACTTGGCGCCGGGGTGGGGGGACAAGGCCCCGCGGGAGCCGGAGGACCAGCAGGGCAGGCAGGTGGCCGCCAGCGATGCCTTCAGGAATCTGAATCTGAGAACCTGACGCAGCTCCTGGGGGCACGGGCGGGCTCAGGTCCCTCCTCTGAACATCTGCGCTACAATCTATTCATGTTTACTTCGGTTTTTGGAGTTTTTTTTTTTTAACGTATGTCATGGGTTTACAAATTTCCATTGTCGTTACATCCTTGCCTAGTTCTCTTAAAAAGTAGAAAGTTTTCCACCTACCTCCATGCTCTTAAACCTACAAACTGGAAAATTTTTAAGACTTTCTTTTATAAACAACTTTTCAGTTAAAATGTAAACCAAAACGAAGATGAAATATTTCTTGAAAATGAACAAGGAAGGACTTCCCTGGTGGTCCAGTGGCTAAGACTCCGAGCTCTCAAAGCAGGGGGCCCAGATTCCATCCCTGGTCAGGGAACCAGGTCCCACGAGTAGCAAATTAAAGGTCCCACCTGACACAACAAAAGATAATGTGTGTGTGCTAAGCCAGTCAGTCGGGTCCGACTCTGTGTGACCCCATGGACTGTAGCCCGCTAGGCTCCTCTGTCCATGGGACTCCCCAGGCAAGAATACTGGAGTGGGGTGCCATGCTCTCCTCCAGGGAATCTTCCAAACACAGGGATCGAACCCACATCTCTGGTGTTTCCTGCATTGGTAGATGGGTTCTTTACCACTAGCTCCACCTGGGAAGCCCTAAGATCCCACAGGGCCCAAATAAAGATTCCGCATGCCTCAGCAAAGAGTGAAGATCCCAAGGGCCACAAATAAAACCCTTATTAGCGTGGCCGTATAAATGAATGAAAACCAATACAAAAATGAACAATGGGAGTATAATACGTCACAACTTATATCCTGTTGGGAATAAAAGCACCTATTTAAAACAAAATAGCATTTACTTGGAAGCCAAAGTGACTTAAAGTAACTAAAAGTTAGCTGAGAGTTTTCCAGGACTGCTTCAAATTAGAAGTAATTTTTTTTAACTCTAGGGATGAATATATAAATATATTTGTAAAATTTAAAAACAGGCCTGAAAAATAGGCCCCAGAGTACTAACAGAGATTAGTTCTCAGTAGGAAAATGAAGTTGGGGAGAAAGACAGTTATTACAAAGTGACACCTCTCTTGATGTTTGCTTCAAAAAACTGTGTGGATTGACTCTCTTATAGGAAGAATATAAATCTCTATTGACTTTGCTTTTTAAAACCAGTTTTTCAAAAGTTAAAAAGATCACGCCAAACACATATTCCAAACACAAGGCAAATAAAGCTGGAAATTAACAGGAGGCTAACCTCCTCAAATCCATCTGCTTGGAAATTCACAAACGAATCTAAATAATGTGAATTAAACCATAAATCAAAACAAGTACCAACTATTTAGAACGAAACAGTAATAAAGACACTGCATACAAAACCCCACAGGATCCCACCCAAGACTATGTACTTAGAGGAAAATGGATGGTGCTCAATGTGGTCATTAGGAGAGAGGAATATTGAGAAGATGAGGGAAATGAGCGTCTACCTCAATAAGCTGGAAATGAACATCGGAATAAATTTAAAGGATGCAGACAGAAGGAACTGGTGGAGTAAAGGAGCAGAAATTAGTGACACAATAAAACGCCAGTAGATATGGGCTGTGAAAATGAGAAACGATTCTCGGAAAAAAATTGACAAACTAGACAAAACCAGCAAGACCGATGAGAAAAGCGAACCAGTAACCATAAACCAAACCGAAAGGGTGTTACAGACCCGGTGTGTGACGTCACAGGAAGCCGAGGCGTTACAGACCCGGCGTGTGACGTCACAGGAAGCCGAGACGTTAGACATGTGGGTGTGTGACGTCACAGGAAGCCGAGGCGTTACAGACACGGCGTGTGACGTCACAGGAAGACGCAAACCACTGACCAAGGCGTTACAGACCCGCGGGTGTGACGTCACAGGAAGCCAAGGCGTTGCAGACCCGCGGGTGTGACGTCACGGGAAGCCGAGGCGTTGCAGACCCGCGGGTGTGACGTCACAGGAAGCCGAGGCGGTGCAGACCCGGCGTGTGACGTCAC
>ML660201.1:55422205-55542316 GCA_007570785.1 Antilocapra americana
GACGTCACAGGAAGCCGAGGCGGTGCAGACCCGGCGTGTGACGTCACAGGAAGCCGAGTTGCTACAGGCCCGCGGGTGTGACGTCACAGGATGACGCAGCCCGCCGGCGATCCAGTGACAGCCGCACGTGAAGCGGCGATTTGCAGGAAGAGCCGCGCACCGCCAGGCAGCAGACGCCGCCCGGGCCCGGCCGGCCAGTCTCGGCTCCCCAGGGGAGCTGGGCCCTGCGTTTCCACGCGTCCCGGAGCCCGCGGAGGGCGCGCCCGGACCCCGGCGGGGCTCGGGCTGGAAGCCAGGGGCTCGTGACACGCCGAGCAGCCCTCGGGCAGGGGCACGGCGCGCGGGCCAGGGCCCTCCTGCTCGGGCCGTGCCGCTCACCCTGGCCTGCGAGCCTCAGCCTCCCAGCGGCTCCAGCAGCGCTCCGAACCCTGTGGGATGCAGCTTTCCGCCTTAATCCGCCCGCTGCGCTCTGTGACCAGGAAGGCTGATCCGAAGAAGAGGGAAGGAGGAAGGAAAGCAAAGCAGGGGACCCTGGGTCCAGGCGGTTTGAAAACTGGTGAAGCGCGGGAGGACCTCTGCTGGGGGTCCTCACCTGTGGGCTCCCCCTGCACCCCCAGACGGCTTCCTACTGTGTTAGGGAAGTCAGGCTGCCGGTCAGCGAGCATAGACGCCCAACAGACAGGCGACTACTGCAGCTGGCTCCAGGGGTCTCCTGTCGGCGCGTCTGACGGTAAAGATGAGACGACGGGGCCCTCATTCACCCCCCAGAGACCCCCCAGCCCCGTGCTAGCGCTGTCTAGACCTGAGCAACACAGGCCCCGGCCCAGGGGGCTGGGGGCGCGCTCCTGGCCGGGAGGAGGCAGTGCAAGGCCCCGAGGCGGGGGCGGGCTGTGGTGTGTGGGGGGCTCCCTGGACATCCAAAGGTAGGGCTGACAGCCCTTGAGGGCGGGCTCCCAGTGGGCGTGGAGGGCCAGGGGAGTCGAGGGCGGTGCTGAGGATGCTCGCTCGCAGGAGTCCTGGGGGGCCAGGCTTCCCAGGCCGCGAAGGGGCCTGTGTGTTTGGGGGGTGCCCTGGCACGGAGGCCGGGCCAGGAGGGGACAGCGTGTGCGGAGGGGGTGACCGGCGGGCTGGGCTCCTGACCCTCATCACCTTCCACCTGCGTTTCTTTCTTCCTTCCTTTCCTTCACATCTTTAATTTTGTGTCAATTCCTGTGCTCGGAAGTGCACGTCTGCCGATCCTGAAACACATCAGGCCTTCCCTCTCGGTCTCCCTGTTTTAACTGGGCACCCCGGCCCTGTGCCCCGTGCTGGCCGGCCTGCGGATTCGTGATCTCAGGCCGACACCACAGTGACCCCTTAGCTCGATTCCAGATTCCAGATCATTTGTGGATGCGCCTGAGGTGGGTGGAGGCGGGGGGCAGCTGCAATTCTTCCCTGTTTCCAAGGAAAATGCAAACAGAAGGTCAGCTCTGGCCTCTGAATTTTACTCCCTTTGTGGCAACAGGTTGATTTGGGGAACTTGGGTCTGTTGGTTATCTCTCCCCCGCCCCCGTCTCCCCCTCCCCCTGCTGGTGACAGTGGTGTCATTATACCTCTGTGATGACAGAGGTGGCCTAGGGCACCGCTCGGCCTGGGGGGACAGGCTCCCAGCAGAGCGGCCAGCCTGGCGTCACACCCCAGGGCAAGGCCCGCAGGACCAAGGCAGGCTGGCACTCAGGAGTGGCCGTGGGGGGCCTGCCTGCCCCACGCCCCACCTTCCAGCCCCTGCCTCCGAGCTGGCAAGGCCTCTGCAGGTGATACGCCAAAGCCCCCGCCCTAAGCTGTGGGCCCAGTGAGCACACCTCCCCCTCACCCCTGCCCCGGCCTCCTGTGGGTTCTGTCCCCACCCTTGCCCACGGGCAGCCCTGGACAGATGCTGCACCCTGAAGGAGCTGAGTCCCTCACTGCTCATCTGTGACATGGGGACACTGGCTGCCCCTCCTGGTGGGGGTGCTGGGGGCCTGGTTCCCGGGGCTCAAAGGGGGTGCAGGCAGGCAGATGGGGCTTCACACCCTTCAGCCTGGCCAAGGAAACAAGTGGTCGGGGTTGACAGTGCAGCGTGGGGCCCCCAGCATCACTGTCCTGGAGTCCTCTCCCCCCCACCATCACTGTCCTGGGGGTCCTGTCTCCCCCTCCCCCACCATTACTGTCCCAGGGTCCTATCTTCCCCCTCCCACACATCACTGTCCTGAGGTCCTGTCTCCCCCTCCCCCACCATCACTGTCCTGAGGTCCTATCTCCCCCTCCCCCATCATCATTGTCCTGGGGGTCCTGTCTTCCCTCTCCCACCACCATCGCTGTCCCAGGGTTCTGGCTCCCCCTTCTCCATCATCACTGTCCTGGGGGTCCTGTCTCCCCCTCCCCCACTATCACTGACCCGGAGGTCCTGTCTCCCATCCCCCATCATCACCTTCCTAGGGGGTCCTGTCTCCCCCGACCGCCCCCCTCCACCCCCAGCATCACTCCCAGGAGGCCTGTCTCCGCAGGGTTGCTGTGCAGGTGTGTGTGTGGTGGAATCTGGAAGGGTTTTGTTCCAACCGCAGTGGAGTCCGAGGGCTTGGCCAGAAAACAGGAAGCCAGCCCAGGTTCTCCTGGCGCCCATCACCTCTCGAGGGTCAGGTTGCTGGGCCCGGAATCTACGTTCGGAGGGGGCACTCAGAGTCATAGTTTCACTGAAATAGTCTGAAAGTGTTTCCAAACTGGACTCGTGATGTGGACTGGGGGCGAGGGCAGGGTGCTGACCGGGCTCCTGGGGGAGGAAGCTGGCTTTCCTCCTCCGGCTCCCGGTACAGACTGACCTCCTCGGGCTTCCCTGGTGGCTCAGTGGGAACCAACCTGCCCGCCAGTGCGGGAGACACGGCTGTGACCCTTGGTCTGGAAGATCCTTCACAGGGCGGGGTGCCCATGGTCCACAAGGAGAAGCCCTGCTGTCCGCAGCTAGAGGAAGGCCTGGGCAGCCACGAGGACCCCGCGCAGTCCAAGGTAGACACATAAAATTGTAAGAAACATAACCTCCTTATTAGGGAACCCTGGGAACGACTCCGAAGCAGAGGCACACGGTGAGGGAGGAGGGGGGGAGGGGGAGATGGAGGACCACGCTGGGGGCCCCCAGGTGCCCTGCTTGCAGACTCAGCCGCCCCAGGCCCCCAGCCAGACCTGGGGCAGCCCCTGAAGCCCATCTTGTCTGTGAAATGGGTGCAGGGAGGGCTGGGCCGAGGGCAGGCCCCTCCCTCCCACGATGCTGGAACCCTCGTGACCACATTCAAACAGCTCTGCTGTGGACATTCTGAGACCCCAGGAGCACATTCCTCGTGTCCTCAGCCCCTCGAATCCCACACCCTGGAGTGCCAGCCCGCAGCGGGGGTCTCGGGCTGTGGCTCACCCCTGAGAAAGCAGGGCTCACTGCAGATGGAGGTGGGGGAGGGGACGGTTGCGGCAGGAGGCACTTGGCCCGTTTCCTAGGAAACCCAGCCGAGGGAGGAGGGGCTGTTGGCTGCGCGGGGCCCCTCGGGAGCCCTCTCGGGGTACAGGGGGCCCCACCTCCTGCAGGGCCCTGTCGCTGAGGTTCCAGCCCCAGGCCTCCCTCTGGGTGCAATGGGGGCCCTGGGGTGCAGTGATTCCTGAATGCTCCGTGGGCTCTGCCGGATCCTCGGTCCACGTGGACGCGGCTGGGCCAGCCCCCCACCCCACCCCCGCTCCAGATGCCCCTGGTGAGGGCTTGCGGCCTCTCTCCGCTCAGGGTACCTTCCCCGGCCCCAATCCGGACACCCCTGGGAGGTCAGGGAAACCTGGTGCTGGGTCAGCGGTGGGGATTCCCTCTCTGTCCTCTGTCTGTCGTCCTCCTTCCGCCTGTCCTCTGTCCGCTCGGGGGAACACTAACGCAGGCACTGCTTCCAGTGCACCTGGTCACCACGTCTGACGTTCCCACGACCAGGGATTGTGGGAAACTGTGCCCAAGGAAGCCCACTGTGCAGATGGGGAAACCGAGGCTCAGGGACACCGGGAGCTGGCAGCTGCATCGAGGTGCTTATTCCTGGATGAGGCCCCACAGTCCCAGGGTCGGTCCACAGGGGCCGTCCTGACCTGCATCTGGAGGCCGGTCCCTGGAGAGATCCCCCAGAGGCAGCTCCAGGAGAAAAATGAACCTGGGGGTCGGCTGAGACACCGAAGGGACCGCCTCGTACGGCGTGCTATTTCTGGTGACCAGCCCTGCGGAGAATGCACTTTCAGTCTCTGTGCGAAGAAGCCTTCATGACTGGTAAAAATGTGCATTAAGGAGCTATGTGTTGGCCAAGACACGGAGGTTTCCTCAACGTCAGCTGATGAGCAAGAAGCAGAGGGAGCCTTCGGGCCCTGCGGCCGGATTCGCGCATGGCCGCCCTGTTGGGGGGACGGAGGGCCAAGTGTCCTGCAGTCCCGCGCCGCGCTCCCCCGCACGCCCAGCAGGGCTCACAGAGCCAGGGCCCCGGGGGCCCAGCCCACGACCTGGGTGTCAGTTCTGGCTCTGCCCCGGTCAGCTGTGCTCGGACGCAAGGCTGGCCCAGAAGGCCCAGGAGGGGCAGAGGGGAGAACCCGGCCCGGGGCTTCCGGCCCGCCCTCCGGGCAGTGTTACCTACACGTCAGTTTGGTTTCAGAGACACGTCCGCAGGCCAGGCCTGGTTCTGACGCTTTACATGTGTCCGTCTTCTGAAGCAGGAAACTGTTTCCGTATTGAACAGATGGGGAAACTGAGGCACAGAGACGCAAGCAGCTTTTGCACAACCACACACCTCTGCTTCTGCGTGTGAGGCGTCAAGAACAGACGGGGCTCCGAGTCCGGGGCGGGCCTCGGGGGCGGGGCTCCGAGTCCGGGGCGGGCCTCGGGGGCGGGGCCCCGACTCTGGGGCGGGCCTTGGGGGCGGGGATCCGACTCGGGGGCGGGGCTCCGAGTCCAGGGCGGGCCAGCGGCCTTTCCGGCCTGCCTGACGCTCAGCACTCGTGTCTGCTCTGGCCCTGCCCCTCTGTCTTCAGGCTCTAGGTCTGCCGTTCCCCTTCCCCTTCTCGAACTCCACTCCCACCCCCCTGGCCTGGGCAGGAGCCGGGGCCCATGTTGCTCTGTGCACCCCAGCTAGTCTCCCGGGATCAGTTGAGGGGCCTCCCTGATGCTGGGAAAGACTGAAGGCGAGGGGAGAAGGGGATGAAGATGATGAGATGGTTGGATGGCATCACTGACCTAATGGACACGGGTTTGAGTAAACTCTGGGAGTTGGTGATGGACAGGGAGGCTTGGCGTGCTGCAGTCCGTAGAGGCGCAAAGAGTTGGACTGGCTGAGCAACTGGACTGAACCGAACTGAACTGAGAGCGAGGAGGGCGGTGGATGGCCGGGTTTGGGGCAGTTCCCGTCCCAGCTGAGTTGGGGCGGGAGACAAGAGAAGGCGGGAGCTGGGAGGCAGCCCGGCTGGGCGGTGGGAGAAAGACGGGGCCTTGGGGGCACAGGGTCCACAGTCCCTCCCACCCTGGCTGGCCGGTCCACTGCGGGGGGCTGAGGTCTGGTGGAGACCATGCGGGGGGCTGACCTCTGTTCCAGGGAGAAGTCTGAAGGTTTGTCTGACCCCTGAAGCAGGACCAGCTGATGGGAAGGGCCTCTGGGCACCAGGCCTCCAGGAGTGGACGGGGCCCCGGCTTCAGGGCTCAGGGCAGTGCCTGTCTGCCTGCCAGCCACGAAGTGTCTTAGCCCCATCGACAGCCACACTGCTGGAGGCCAGCTCTGTCCCCCATGCCCGACCGTGGGCCACGCTGAGGCAACCCTGTGGGCAGTGAGGGGTCTTTTATGTGAAACGTGGTGCGGCCTGAAAGTGTCGAGGGCTGTGGGGCAGGTGGTTTGGTGGAGGGGGCTCCCTGCGGGTCAAGGGGGTAGGCACAGGTTTGCAGGGCGGCTCGATCGCCAACCTGGGCTCCTGGGTCATTCACTGAGGAGTCCCAGAGTGTCACGGTTTCCATGGAGCTGGGAGTAGGTGTGGGTGTCAGACCACTCTGGCTGCGAGCTGGCCTGAGGCCCATTCTCTTGGGGTGCTTCCCCTCTGTCTAGACTGGGGGGCGGCCTGGGCAGGCAGCCCCCTTCGACCCGGGGTGTCTCTATTCTCTATGCATCCTCCAAACCCCGGGCCAGGCGCTCCCCGCCCCCATCCCTGCAGGGATCAGCCTCTTGACAGCCGTCAGCTCCTTCGGAGTGCAGGGCATTTATCCGCATGGCTAGGCCCGCTCCCAGCCCCGGAGAACCGTGGCCCTCCAATTACTCCAGGTGCAGACTCATTCCATCCAGATCTGCAGGGCGGGGGTGCAGGGCTGCGCTCCGGCTTTGTTGCAAAATGCTTTCTCTTCCCTCCTCTCTCAAAAATATTCATCTATGCCCAGTGCAGCAGAGGGGCCAGCTAAGTTCCGCTGGGGAACTGCCCAGCTAGCGCTGAGGCTTGAAGACCCTGGGCCGGCCGCAGAGGGGAGGCTGGCGGCCGCCTCCCTCCTGGCAGGATGGAGCACTCCCCCACTCCGCTGGATATCTGGAGAGGGGCTGGCGGCTGTGTCTCTCATGTGCCTCCTTTACAGACTGAAAACATCGCCCTTTCACCTGGGAAACGAGGTGGAAGGAAGGGTGGAGACTTCGTGTTCAGAGGCCCAGGCTCCCTTCTGATGCAGGTGTCGCAGCTACCCGCCGGGGGGGGGCTTTGGGCCGACAATGAACCGCTATGAACCTGTTTCTGCATCCACGGAAGGAAGCCCCAAGGCCTACGGGAGGTGGCCAGGGTCCCTCACGTGAGGCTCTCAAAGCCGCAGCCCTGAGGCAGGCGCATCGGAGACAGAGCCAACGACAGGTTCGCTGGTTCGCACGGACGCGCTGTCGAGAGAGGTCTTCACTGTCCGCCCGCGGCCAGTGTGGTTTCCCATCTTAGATGGACACGGCCGCGGCATCTCAGCGTCCCCACCGCCCCCACCGCCCAGCAGAGCTCCTGGCGTGCAGCCCTGGTCCCGCCGGTCAGAGATCACTATGTGGACGCCGGTGAACAGCCCTCCACCCCAGGATCGCGGGTCTGGACGCCTCCTTTCCTCCAGGCCTCGCCCACACCTGGTCAGCGCCCCCAGCTGTGACCAGCCTGCGGTCCCCAGCATCTTTCTTTCCATGCCATCTTCCACCCAGGAGACTCAGGTCACCTGAGTTTCATTTTCGCCCCCCTCCTGCCCATTTTGCGCACAGCTGTCATCCTCTGAAAACATGACCGGGGTCATGTCATCTGCACACGCAAAGGCCCTGGAGAGAGGCCCCTCTGCTCGCCTGCCCCTCTGGCTGTGTCCAGGGAGCCGCCCCGGGCCCTGCGCCCCTCCGTGCTGCCCCCCACCCGGCACTCAGGCTGGGCTCTGCCCTCCTGGCTGGGCCTTTCTGTCTCCCTGAAGGCCTCTCTCTCGCCCACAGGCAGCAAGCCTGGCCAACGCTCTCTTCCCTCCTTCCCTCCAAACAAAGCTGGCTCAGCTGAGCGTCCGCCCTCCACCTCACTCAGCCCTGGGGGCGCCGAGGGGTCTAAACCAGTCCCCTTGACCTGACTGCTCTCACTGCTGATGGCTTCAGCGGCCACGGGAGACGAGGCCCGTCAGGGAGACGTGAGGCTGCTTCTGGCAGGGAGAAGGTGTGGTTCGCGGCTCCTCCCTGTCTTTTACTGAGGTGTAACTTCCACAGAGAAAGCTCACCCTTTCCGGGGGACAGTGGTGAGCTTTGATGAGGGCATCACCCGTGGATCCACCACTGCGGTGACAGCTTCACACTGTCGTGTACGGCGATACGTCACTGTACAACGATGATGGTTTCACCAGCCATACGCATACGTGTATCCATTCTCCCCCAAGCTCCCCTCCTGTCCCGGCTGCCACGTGACACCGAGCAGAGCTCCCTGTGTCATTGGAAACAGAGCAGAGTGTTCGTGTCCATCCCAAACTCCCTTCCCATCCCTTCCCCCACAACCGTAAGTCTGTTTTCTGAGTCTGTGAGTGTGAAGAGTGGAAGATCTTAATGCTGATCAAATCCATCCTTTTATGACGAAAACTGGTTCTTGGCCTTGCACCTAATGGGGCTCTGCCTAACGGAAGGTCGTGGGGATTTTGACACTTCCTTTCAGAAGTTTAATTGTTTCAGGTTTGCATTTAGCCCTGTATTCCATTTTGAGTTCATTTTTTCATATGGTTCAAGATATGGATTGAAGGTGTTGTCAGGGCTTCCTTTGTTTTTGCGTGTGATGTATAACTGTGCCAGCCCCATTTGCAGAAAGGACCGTCCTTTCTCCGTAGAATTGCCTTCGTGCCTTTGTTAAAAATCAATTGACTATAAACGTGTGGGCCTATTTCCAGACTCTCTTCTGATCCATTGATCTGTGTGTCTGTCCTTTCTCTAGCACCACACTTCATGATGATGGTAACCTTATAATAAGTCTTTTTCCCCCCTAAAGCAACCCCCCCCTTTTTATAACAAGCCTTGAAGTCGAGAAGCGTGAGTCTTCCAACTCTGCTCTTGTTAAAAATTGTTTCACCTGCGCCAGTTTCTTTGCCTTCCCCTGTCAGTTCTAGATCCAGGTTGTGGGGTTGTACAGAAACCCCACTGGGACTGTGGCTGGAACTGCCTGTCGTGTACGGCTCAGTTAAGGGAGAACCGACATTTCAACAACACTGACTCTTTCCGCCCAGGAGTACATGTTCTTCCATTGTTTCAGGCTTTGACTTCTTTCATTGGTGTTTTTAGTTTTCTGCATGCAGATTTTGAACGTATTTTCTAAGATTTATTGCTGTTCAGTCGCTCAGTCGTGTCCGACTCTTTGCGACCCCATGGACTGCAGCACGCCGGGCTTCCCTGTCCATCACCAACTCCCGGAGCTTGTTCACATTCATGTCCATTGAGTCAGTGATGCCATCCAACCGTCTCATCCTCTGTCGTCCCCTTCTCCTTTTGCCTTCAGTCTTTCCCAGCATCAGTCTCTTTTCCAGTGAGTCAGCTCTTTGCATCAGATGGTAAGATTTATATGTAATTAAGCATTTTATAACTTTCGAAGCTACTGTAAATGGTACTTTTGCTGTCAGTTTTGAATTGTTCATTTCTAGCATATAAAAGTGTGATGTTTGTATACCGGTCTTGTGTCTATGAAGTTGTGAAGCTCTGCCATCACTTCTAGCAGCACCTTTTAGATTCTTTAGGGTTTTCTACAGTGATAATTCTATCAACTGCATTTTTTTCAATCTGTATGCTGTTATTTCTGTTGCTTGCTTTACCGCGCTGGCTAGGAACTCCAAGAGAATGTTGAATAAAACCAGTGAGAGTGGACACCCTTGCTCTGTTCTTGATCCAGGATGAAAGCATTCAGTCTTTTACCATTCTGTATGATGTTAGCTGGAGGTTTTTCACAAATTCCCTTTTGAGGAAGATTTCAGTCATGCCTGGGTGTGCTACTGTTCTTAAAAGGACTCGGCAGGAGGACACTCCTGTTTTCTTCTGAACATTTCAGTAACTGGCTGTGATGTCTGGAACTCTGGCAGTCATTTTGTGACCACGAGCAGAGCTTGTCTGAGGAGCATCATCCCTACTGCTGATGGACGAGTGGAGAGATGGAAAGAACCAGGGTCCTTTCTGTCACTGCTTCACAGAATTAACAAGCCTTGGACCCTCCTCTACCACCAGAACTCCTGTTATGCAGGAAACTAGGGAAGTAAACAGCCTCACTGTTTAGGCCTTCATGAGCTGGGTTCTGTTCCTTGCAGTGAGGAGCCGCCACTTGCAGGCAGTTTTCTTTTCAGTGCTACAGGCCCCACGCCCGGAACGGTGTCTGAAACACAGCAGACGCGAATTAAAAGTCTGCTGCGCAAGTCAGTCTGGGCCTGGGCTTTCTTGATCTGAGAGGTGCTTTGCTTCGGTGCGGAGGGAAGGTCCCAGGGAGAGGGCGAAGGACAGTGCAGACTGCGCTACCTGGGGTGACGGCCTTGAGCTTTGGAGACGAGACGTCAGGACTCAGGAAGGATGGACTGGGTTCAGAGCCAGGCCTCAGTCTCTGCGGGTGGATGTGGAAAAGCGGGGGTAAGGCGACATCCCTGGACAGGGGAGCCACGCTCACACCCCCTTCCCAGGTCCAAAGCCGGTCTTTGCTGCAGAAGTGAGGTTTTCCCCTTCTCGAGCAGCACCTGGGAGATGGGTTCTTTAGTCGTGAGCCCTGTTTCCGAAGACAAGCCATACAGCCTGCAAGCAGGACAGAGAGCCTACAGAGCTCCCGAGTGAGGCTGCTGTCCCTCTGCGGCCTGCTGTCCCCACTGGGGACAGTCGCAGCTGAGATGGTGGCCTGTCGCCTCTGTCATCCTCCCTGCCCTCCTCCCAACATGCCTGGCCCTGGGAGGTGGCCGCAGGGTCAGAACACCCCCGACGCTTCATAGAGGTGCCTGGTGCGGGGCAGGCCCCGTCCCCACCCCGACGGGAGCACATGAACCCCAAACCCTGCCCCTCACGGCTCCCTGGGCTCCTGGGCTGGACGGTCTCTCAGCCTCTCCGTGGCCTTGATGCTCCGGCAGCCTTGAGAGGTGGTCGGTACATTGTAGAACCATCCCCGACTTGGGGCAAAAGAGCAGAGGTGGACGCCCTTCTCTGCACATCCCTCCGAGGCTGCGGGCGGTCAGTGCGTCACTGACGGTGACTCTGGCCATCTGCTGTGGTCATTCTGGCTTCTCGTTTGCGGAGTTCTTTCTCGTCCCGCCCACACGGAGCTCTCTGGAAGTGGGGGCGAAGGGCGCTTTCTGCCCATTTATGGAGGTGAACACTGAGGCGCAGGCCTGGGGCTTCTTGCAGGTGTGGCCGTGTGAAGGCCCCAGAGAGGTTCTTGTGGGTGGGCGGGCGTGGGGGGTGCACAAGGGGAGGGTCCAGGTAGCCGTGCTTCCGAGAAGCTGTGCACACAGGGGACCAGAGGCTTCCCCGATGACTTCCTCTTGGGTTCAGGCCATGCCTGTGCTTTCTCCCTATTCCATAACAGTCTCTGATATCCCTTTGGGGGGCACCTCCCTCAGGGGGCCCCATGCGCCTCTGTCCATGGCAGGCAGGCCGGCCCTGCCCTCTCCAGAGTGGCGCCTGCCACCCGCTGGGCCCTCACTGGCCTGGCGTTTGCTCTGCAAGGGCCGCAGGTGACACTGGCTTGGTCCCAGATGTCGTGGGTGTGGAGCTGGGGCAGGGGCCCTTGAACCACCTGCATCTTTGGGAAGACGGACACGAGAGACCAAGGCTGGGATCCCTCGCCTCCAGGGGCAGTGGGGCTCGGATAGAGGAGGCTGGGAGACGAGCTGATGGCTCCTGCACCATGCCCATCAACAGGCACATGAGGAGGCGCGCCATACGGCTGTTAGAGACGGGCAGGGACTTCCCTGGTGGGCCAGTGGCTGAAGCGTCACACTCCCAGCGCTGGCGGGCGGAGATCCCTGGTCGGGGAACTAGACCCCACACATGGCAGCTAGAACATCTGTGTAGTACCACAGCAAAGGCCCAGCGCGGCCACATAAATGAGCGTCAGGGTCGATCAGCAGTGAGATGCAAGTCAAGGCTGCAAGAGGAGCCACCTCACGCTGGTCAGGGCGGCCATCATCAAAAAGTCTACAAAAAAAAAGTGTTGAGAGGATGTGGAGAAAGGCGAGCCCTCCTAGCCTGCTGGCTGGGGCAGCCACGCGGACGACAATCCGGAGGTCTCTCAAAAACTAAAAAGCAGCGCTACCCTGTGACCCAGCAGTCCCACTCCAGGGCGTGTACCTGGAGAGCCCTGGCTCCAAAGGACACACGTGCCCAGTGTTCACTGCAGCACGATCCACAGTAGCCAAGACACGGAAGCGGCCCGACTGTCCGCCGACGGGTGAGTGGAGGCAGAAGACACGGTACACGGACGCACAAGGCGGTTCCGCTCAGTCACAGCAAAGATGAGGCGGCGTCGCGGATGGACCGCAGAAAACTGAGCGCCGTGGGAGTGATGCTTTCTAACTCAACTCTCGAGAGTCCTTTGGACTGCAAGGAGATCCAACCAGTCCATCCTAAAGGAAGTCAGTCCTGAACAGCACTGAAAGGACTGACGCTGAAGCTGAAGCTCCAATCCTTTGGCCACCTGATGCGAAGACCTGACTCATTGGGAAAGACCCTGATGCTGGGAAGGATTGAAGGCGGGAGGAGAAGAGGACGACAGAGGATGAGATGGTTGGATGGCATCACCGACTCAACGGACACGAGTCTGAGTAAACTCTGGGAGACAGGGAAGGACAGGGAAGCCTGGCGTGCTGCAGTCCACGTGGTTGAAAAGAGTCAGACACCGCTGAGTGACACAATATCTAGAAGAGCACTAGGTCCCTTCATGCTGACATCAGCTCCTCGTGACTTGCAGAAAACCTCTTGTAAAGTACGCTCTTGATCGCACTGAATTCCCCTTCACAGAAGTCTTATATGTCAACCCTTCCCCCCTGCCTCTCTGGAGCAGGCTCTCAGAGCTAACTGAGGTGCTATCTCCCGGGCTGCAGTCCTCATTTTGCCCCAAATAAAACTTAGCTCACAACTCTCACACTGTGCATCTTTTTAGTTGACAAAATTAAGAAAAAATGACGCGGGGAGCCTCACCATGAGAACAGTACAGAGGGGGCCGTGATGGGCCAGTGCACAGGGCCGCCCACTGGGGCTGGCACTGGAGACCCCCGGTCAGGATCCCACCTTCACCACCTGCGCACGACCCTGGCAGGCTCCTCTGAGCTGTAGTGATGCATCTTTAGAATGGGAACAAGGGGCTTCCCTGGGGCCCAGTGGGTAGGACTCCACGCTCCCAATGCAGGGGCCCAGTTTCCATCCCTGGTCAGGGAACCACAGCCCATGGGCCACAACCAAGAGTCTGCACGGAGCAGCTAAGGACCCCGCCCGCCACGATGGAGACCCGGCGCAGCCAGAGGATAAATGAGAGGAGGTATTTTTAAAAGTGGGAACGAGAGTGTTATTGTAAGACCACCTCCCGGCGCTCTGGGAGGATTCAAGGAAGTGAAGCTGCTCAGTTGTGTCCCACTCTTTGCCACCCCGTGGCCTACACAGTCCCTGGGATTCTCCAGGCCAGAATACTGGAGTCAGTGGCCTTTCCCTTCTTCAGAGGATCTTCCCAACTCAGGGATTGCATCCAGGTCTCCCACTTTGCAGGCAGATTCTTTACCAGCCGAGCCACCAGGGAAGCAAAGTGTGAACGTCTCAGACAGGAGGCTCTGTCGGGTTTTGTGTTAGCCATGGAGACAGGCCGCCAGCCATCACTACACACAGCTGACTGGTGCCAGGCCCCCACCTGCAGCCAGGGTAAGCCCTCAATGGAGGGGACCCAGCAAAAGCCAGAAGACCTCCTATGGCCTCACACGTACCGATAGCGGGGTGTTTGAAGAGCTGGGAGCCCTGGGCGGACACACGTGACTGTCTTCCTGTAGCCTGGCGGTTGGGGACCTGCGGGTCTGGGGAGCCCTCTGAGCTCTGCTCGGAGACCCCACACGGCAGGGGAGCATGAGGCCAGGACGCAGACAGCCGTTCCCAGGGACCACGCTCCAAGTGACAGACGCCCACAGGACAGCAAGGGGGTGTCCTGCCCAGCCGCGCAAGGCCAGGTTCCAGCCCCTGGACAGCGGCCCTCCCTGATCCTCTGGGCACTGGGCATGGGGAGCTGACGCCACCGCTGGTCCCGTGGCCCCTGCCTCGCGGGAGCTGTTCACTGGGCTTCCCTGCCCTCAGCCTCCTCCCAGCTTCCCTAGGGATCTTGACGGTAGATGAAGTGACAAGTCTTTGAGCTTAATTAAGACACATTGTCCCACCAATTGGGAAGCGGGAAATGGCTGGGCTGTTTTACAAATAGAAACAATTCTTGTTCATTATCCCTTAATTGAGGCAACAAAGGGCCCTGGAAAACATCCATCAGAAGCACATTCATGCTCCTCATCACGGAGGACTGGTTTAGGACCACACAAAGGCAACGGCAAGCGTTCCAATCAGGAGTTGTACAGACAAAGGGAAACAGAGGCCCAGAGCACAAACACGGCGGAATTAGCCCAATTACACGGTTGATGCTGCGGGAACAAGTTTCCTGGCTCTGGGCCAGCTCTCCTCTCAGCCCCTTCCTACCCCTTCGAGGTCCCCACACCCAAGGAGGAAGGGCAAAGAAGGTCCCTGGCAGACCCCCTGGACACACGGCCCGAGCAGGGAAGGGGGGCGCTGACCCAAGGTCCTGGGGCCAAAAGTTGTCACCTGAATTCCAGATGTGGCCTGCCCATCACTGTCACCTCCCTCTTTCTGGTCCCTGTGCTTCTTATGATGTGACCCAAGGCCTGTGTTTACTGCCTCCTTTCTGTTCACTCTGATTCCTGTGATACAATTTAAGGCATGAGGCACCTCTGTCTCAAGGCTGGTTTCATGGTCTGCATGTGGCTGGTTAAAGCCCCTGAGCTTTCTCATAGGCTGGGGCTTCCCCATCCTTTGTCTACACCATTGAATGTTGGGGTCCAAGTCAGCCTTGGACCTTACAGCCTATTGGCCTTGCCCCTCAGGGGAGCTGTGACCGGAGGTCGGCGGCCTGCTCCCTACACCCCACTCCTCTGGACCCTCTCGCCCCAGCCATCTGGTCGTGAACTTGGCTCACACCTCAGTGCCCCTCCTCGCACAGCCCGGCCCGGCTCCCCCTGCGTCTGTCTGCACCTGCCCACACTCCTCCTCCAGGGCTGGCTCTCTTACTCCACGATCCCTCCCGCGCGGGATGCAGTCCTGGCTCCCAGACGTGGAAACAGCCTGAGTGTCCACCGAGGGTCAAGCAGAGAGGGGCTGTGTATACGCACTCACGCGGACACGTGTGTGTGCACACATACACAGGGACACTCGGCCACGAACAAGAGGGGAGCCCACCACGGACAGCACTGGGCGGGGGGCACTGGAGGAAGGAGGTCAGAGGCACAGACTCCCCGTTAGGAGATACAGGAACCCTGGGATGTGATGGACCACACGCTGACCACAGACAGGCCCCTCACTGGGACCCCAGGAAGGGTGTTGAGAGTCGATGCTAAGCTCTCACCGTGCGAAGTCTGTTTGCCTTCTGTTTATTGTACATGAGACGGTGGATGTTAACTGAACCTGTTTGGGGATCACATCACTGCGTCTAAATCAAACCATCGTGTGTACACCTGTCACACAGTGAAGCATGTCAGAAAACTGGGAAAGAATCATGACCCCCTGACCCATGTGACCTGGAGAGTGACTTCGCTTCCTCATGCCTCGGTTTCCTCATCTGCAAAGGGGATAAAAGTCGCACCTCGCGGGGGGTCGATTGCATTCAACCAGCGGCCAGCGTGAGAAGGCCAGCCCGAGCCTGTCACGCAGGGCACTCACTTGTGGCAAACCACCGCCGACTCCGAGGGCCTTCTGGGGCTTTCCTTGGGCTTGGGACCCCTCTCCCCTGGACCCTCTGAACCCCTCACTTCCAGAGACGAGGTCTCCCCTTCCACGGCGACTCAGCTCCCGATGTGTGGATTGGGGCCGGCCAGCGGCCTGCCGCCTTCTTCCACCTGACCCTGGATAGCCCAGGACCTGCCTGGCAGGCTCTGGGAGGTGGGGGGCAGCAGCACGTGGGCAGAGGGATGGCCCGAGAGGTGGGTTCCCGCCTTCCGCAGGTGGGGGAGGGGGTCCCATCGGAGCTCCTGCAGCCTTGCACACTGGTGGGGGGTGCCCAGCTGGGCCCTACAGGCCGGGGCACGGTCATCCCGGCCCCTTCCGCCGCCCAGGCAGCAAGGGTGGGCCAGGCAGTGTGTCCAGGAGGCAGGTGCTCACGAGGAAGCAAGCCCCAGACCTTTCAGAGGCTCCAGGCTCGGGCCAACCCCTCCTGGCTCTGCCTGGAGTGTCACTAGCGTTGGCCTAACCCTAACCCTAACCCTAATCCTAACTTGAACCCTGACCCTAACCCCTGATCTCTGACCCTGATCCCTAACCTCACCTGGAGGGTGCTGCCCCCTCCACCACCTAGGCAGGGGGTTTCCTATAGGGACTGGGCGACCGCAGCCCTGGCAGGGCAGGGCCCCCGGGAAAGACTGCGTGCTCAGGGCCGGCCCGCGAGCACACGGGCCTGGTCCTCCCGCCATCACAGGGACGGAGGGGTCGACGCCAGCGCTGGAGGGGGGCTCCTCGGACCCCCGCCCCCCCTGCCCCCAGCAGCTGGCCTGTCCACACCCCTGAGCCGGGCCACAAGCACCAGAACAGATGTGAGACCCGGGGGGCCCATCACTCAGTCACACCCAGAGCCTGGCTGGGGCATCTGGTGGAGGGCGCTCCCCACCAAGTGCCACCCCCAGTGAGCCTCTCACGGGGTCGCGCCCCGGTGGGGGAGGTGGGGTTAGAACCCCCCAAGGGTCCACACCAGCCTCTCTTCCTCTGTCTCCCCAAACCCAGGTCCCCTGGACTCTTCCCTTCAGGCGTGAAGGCTTTTAAAAATATTTCTTCCAAACAGACACAGTGCCGTCCCCAAGAGGAATTCTGGGATGAAAAGATTTTCCATTTCATTACAGGTGTAATTGCTCTTTTCTTTTTTTTTTTGCACTTAGTAGAAGCTCACACAGAGTGGCTTCGGCGAGGAAAAGGAACTGACTGGTTCATAAAGCTGAAAAGTACGGATTGGGCGTCAGGCATGGCTGGATCCAGGCACCCGATGTTCCCAGCTGATTTTCCTCTGCTCATGAGCCCTGAGCCACCCCTGTTGTCACAGAAATGCCGCAGACTGGGTGGCCTGCAGGGCAGGAGTGTGCTTCTGATGGGCCTGGAGGCCAGGAGTGCCTGTCCTCACTGGGGTGCGGTAGCAGAAGAGAGGGAATGCGAGCCAGGCTCTCCTCTCCTCGGGTACTGCCCGCTGGCCAGGGAGACACTCCGGCCCCGATGATGGTCCCGGCAGCCTGCCTCCCGAGACCGTCAGGCTAGGGGGACCCAGATCCTGCCCACGACACCCCCACAGTTTCGGGAGTGCCCGTCGACTCCGCATCACATTGTCCTCAGGTCTGTCTGTCCAGGGTGGTGTGCTGTGTGACCACACGCCCTCCCCTCACCCCCAATTCATGTCCCAGGATAACAGCCATCATTTTATCATGCCTGATGGGGAGCACCTGGCCAGCAGCTGAGGCTGTGTTCTCGGGGTGCAGAAGCAGGCGCGGGGGTGGGGGTGGGGGTGTCTCTTTGGTGTGGTCTCCAGGCTGGGCTGGTGGGCGTCCTCTCTGCAGAGGCCTTGGGGACAGAGAGCCGCTTATGGGTCAGGGCTGGGCCGAGGCTGCAGCGTCTTTGTTGCTAACCTGGCCACTAAAGCCCCAGTGTCCCTCTCAGGATGAGCCCAGGGGGCAGGAGACCTAGTGGGGGCAGGAGTGCTAGGGTGTGTGGGCCAGCTCTGGACCCCAGCAGTGGAGTAAGGCCCAGGGGAGCTCAGGGGGTCTGATCTCCCTGAGGAAATCACAGACCTCCCCCTGGAGGAAGGGTAATTCCCACCTCGGGAGGTCTCAGCACCTCCTGGCCCCGCTGAGGCCTGGCTCTCTGCAGCCCTGGTGCATGGGTGCCCGGGCACCGCTGTTCCCGCCGGAGCCGCTGGTGGGGGGCGGCAAGGGCGCAGAGGACTCAGCCGGGGGCTTCCGAGCGCAGACCCTGACCCGGGACTTAACCTCGCGAAATGGACGCAATAATCCCGTCCTCTGGGCAAAGGGCCAGGATCGATGCACACGAGAAAAGAGAAAGTGCTGGGCTTCGAGAAGGTGCGACTGGGGGCGCTCCCCCCTCCCCGCCCTGGCGCGCGTCCCCCTCGGGGTTTCCAGAGCAGCCTGCTCCCCGACCCGGAATGAATGGTCCTGGCGGCTCCAGTGCCCGCGGATTAAACGCGGCCTCGGATGCAAATCCCCGGAGCGAGGTGTCTGCGCAGAAACGGCTGAGTTGGTGGTTTTGGAGCAGCTGCGTCCGCTGCGGCCCTCAGGATCAGCCTCTGCGCCCCCAGCACGATCCGGGCAGCCAGAGGGTGCAGCCCCCCTCGACGGCGGGGGCAGGATGCCGCCCCTAGATCATCGCGAGGGAGGGGTGCGCCCCAGACCGTGGTGGGGGAGGGGTGCGCTCCTAGACCGTGGTGGGGGAGGGGAGGAAGGCTGTTGGGCAGCCAGAGCGCTCCCTCCAGGTACCCCCCAGCTACCCCCTCATGTGCCCCCACTAAGTAACTCCAGTTGCCCCTCCCCCAGGACACCCTCCAGGTGCTGCCCCTGCACCCTGGCGGCCGGTTCCCAGGAAAGAGGCCTGCCCCCCTTCAGCTCTGTCCCTCTGGGGCCTGGCCCTCCCTGGCCCCCATCCTCTCCCGCTCCTGGCTGTCACAGCGGGCACCGCCCCACAGCCTCTGGGTCTGGAGCCCACTATTTCCTCCTGAGCACCTCCGCGCGGGGATGGGGGCCCTCACGTCTTGCCCTGCCCCTGCCCCCAGCCCCCAGGAGCGGGCGGTCGCTGGCTGTCTCGGCCTCAGCCACTAACGGTCAGCTGTGGGCGTGGAGGCGTGGCCGGTCAGGGCCCAGGGAGACCTGACCAGGCCTGGGGGGCAGGCAGAGGGGGCTGTGCTGCGAGGCTCCCCGTGCTGCCCCTAGCAGGGCTGGTGACCTGGTCTTGATGAGCTGTGTGGTCAGTGATGGGAAACTGACCTGGAGGTCAGGCTGACATTGAGGCCCCAGGGCAGCAAGGGAGGGGTCTGGGGTCCCATTGCTGGGGACCTCCGGAAGGCGACTGCTTTGACTCCTAAGCAGGACCTGGTGCTGCTGCCTGGGGAAACCTCGCGACCACCTGGCGGATCAAAGAGGGGAAGACCCAGGCCCTGTGTACCTTGAACCCCCTCCGCCGCCCTGGGTCCCTGAGTGCCCCCTCCCTCGCAGGAAATGACCGACCCCGTGCTGGAGGCTCGGCCTCACGGCCTGGCCAAGGACAAGGGGCCCAGGCCAGCTGTCCCCGCCCTGCTGCCCCCACCCACTCCCACGCTGGGCTGGGATCCCCGCCTGGGATCTGGGCAGGACCCCTGGCTGGGCACCCATGAACCCGGGCGGAGCTAGGATTCCTCCCTCTGGCCCTGGCCAGAACTCAGCCCAGGGAACCTCGGGGCACCGCCTCTCCAGGCCCGTGGGGGGTCGCTGCCTGCTTTCCATATCTGCCTCCTCAGGGAGTGTCTACACCCAGAGACCCCCAGGCCTCTCCCTGTGAGCCCCCAGCCACACAAAGACCACCATCACAGAGATGGCCTCACGCGGACACACACAGGGGCTGCATGCCAGCATCGATTGCTGTGGTGACTGCCAGCCGAGTGGGGTTCCCTGGTGCTGGGGGAACAGCCACCAGGGAGGGTGGAGTTGAGGCGCCTCTTTAGGACGACCCTCTGTGCTATGAGTGGAGGCGAGGGGACCATGGGGCAGGAGCCCAGGGCCAAGGACGGCTGCTGATACCTGGGCCAGGCAGAGCCAGGTGGGGGGCCGGTGAGCCCCGCCCCAGGCCCATCCAGAGCCCTTCGGAGCCTCCTCGGGCCTGAGGAGGTCACTCAGCTTGGGCCTCCCCCAGGCCCCCTGCCTTCTGTGCCCCGACACTATGACCTCCTCCCGGGTCCTCCTGGCTGCCCTTGGGCCTTCACGCTGGCCGTGCCTCCCCTGTCCACCCTGCACCCCATGTCTTTGCCCGTCCACTGGGTCTCTTTGTGGGCCCTGCCCTGGACCAGGGTTCCTGTCCCCTGCGGCCCTCGTGTGCCTGCGTCCTGGGAGGCAGACAGCCCAGGCGGCCCCCTCTCTGTGCATCGGGCCTTTCTGATGTGCTCAAATCAGGCTCTGGTTCGTCCTAAGCCCTCCTTGTCCGGGAGCTCCTCCTCTGCGTCACCGGGACCTGGAGGCAGCTGCCCCCGGGTGGAGGGGAGCCACAGCAGGTGCAGGGAGAGCAATTCTTGGCTTCTCGCTCCAGGAGCCTAGGCTTTAATTGGTACGCACTGCGGTGCCAATTACTAAAAGCCCTGAGGGTCTCCGAGCCTGGTGATGGATCCGCTGACAGCTGCTCTGCCCCAGGGGACAGTCTCCTGGGCGGAGGTGTATCAGCGAGCTTTGGCCACATAACAAGCCATCCCCAACATGCAGGAGTCCCAGGAGGTGCAGTGGGAAAGAACCCTCCTGCCAACGCAGGAAACACAAGAGACGCGGGTTCAATCCCAGGGTCAGGAATATCCCCTGGATGAGGAAAGGGCAACCCACTGCAGTGTTCCTGTCTGGAGAATCCCACGGACAGAGGAGCCTGGCGGGCTACAGTCCAGGGGGGTCTCAGAGAGTCAGATTCAACTGAGACAGCATGTATGCCTCACCCCCAAGGACACCCAGGGAGTTAACCCAGCAAATGCACTATTTCTCGCCCTTCTGTGGGTCGGCGGGACTGTTCTCCTGCTCTTTGCTGGCTCTGGGGGAATCAGACAGCCTGCAGGAGCCTCACCTCCATGTCTGGCCCTCTGCTGAGAAGCTGGGGTGGGGGGCTGCTCCCCCTTCCTCGAAGAGATGCCCACTTCCCTCCACGGCCGGCCCGGGGCAGCCGGAGGGGCGGGTGCTCTCCAGCCTCTTCTGCGGCTGTGCCTGCTGGTGGTCCCTGGGCCAACGTGGGTCACAGGCCTGCCCATGCCCAGGGGCCAGGCCGAGGAGGGGCAGGTGCTCAGGTTGCGGGGTGACCCCAGGAGAGAGGTGCCCTCTGCCTGGGCACCGTCTCTGGGACTCAGCTAGGCTGGGGGAGACGTGGCCGTCTCATAGCACTCGTGGAAGGCAGCAGGATCCCAGGGTGGCACAGAAGGGGGTTTAGGGACAGGGTGGGGTGACATGGGGCTCCCCAGACTGAGGCCAGAGACAGCCCGGCCGACGCCCCTGTGGCCAGCAACCCAGCAGCGACACTTCCCAGGCTCCCACGCCTCGGAACGGGGTCTCAGATGGAGAGACTGGGCAGGAGCAGGCTGCGTGGCCTCATGGATGGACGCTAACGGGTGGGGGCTCCTGACGGCTTGTGGGGGCTGTTCCGGGAGTCTTGACTTCCACTGAGAAATGCAGTGACATATCTAGAGATTCACAGCTGGATGTGGAAACGGCCGAGGAGCCCTGGTGCCCTGCTTGCACGCACACACGGCTCACAGACGACAAACCCCCGTTTCATGGACTGTAGCCCGCCAGGTCCTCTGTCCATGCAATTATCCAGGCCATCTCCCACCCACAAGGAGTGGGTGGCCATTCCCTCCTCCAGGGGACCTTCCTGACTCAGGGGTTGAACCCCGGATTCCTGTACTACAGGCAGATTCTTTACCATCTGAGCCACCAGGGAAGCCCACAAACCTGCCTTAAAGCACACAATTCCCTGCTTTCTGCAACCATCGCCAGTAACTAGTCCCAGAACATGCTGCCACCGCAGGGAAGAAGCCTGCTGCCAGCAACCACCCCCGTCCCCGCCCCCAGCCCGAAACCACCAGCCTGCTCCCTGTCTCGGGCTCACCTGTGGACACGTCCTGCGAGAGGAGACCCCGCCACGCGACGACACGCAGCTCTCAGGGCCGCTGCCCCACGGGGCCTCTCAGGGCACCATCTCCTCCCACGGCCGAACAAAGTCCACGTGTGGGCCTGCCCTGCTGCGGCCACCCGCTCATCAGGGATGGGCCCTGGGGCCACTTCCACTGTGTCCACTCACGAGCTCTGTAACTCACCTCTGCCTGGGACGCCTCCCTAACGCTTCACACCTGATGTGTGTACAACATGTACATACCCACTACCTACAGACACACCCACACCCACCGTGTGTCACACCCTCTGTCTGCAGACACACCCTCACCCACAGCGTGTACACACCCCTGTCTGCAGACACACCCACACCCACCGCGTGTCACACCCTCTGTCTGCAGACACATCCATACCCACAGCGTGTCACACCCCTGTCTACAGACACACCCACACCCACAGTGTGTACACACCCTCTGTCTACAGACACACCCACACCCACCGCGTGTCACACCCTCTGTCTACAGGTACACCCACACCCACGTATGACTGGCCATGTAACAGACTCAGACACCCTTCCGTCTGTCAGCTCTCCCCAAGGTTTGGCTTTTCTTTGCCTTGTCCCACAAGGCCTTCAGGTGGATGCACAGCTTAGTGAGGCATTATCACTAAGGATGGGGGTGTACAGCACCCGACCAGCCTCCTCCACCTGCTCCAGCTCGAGACCTGAGCACTCAGCAGGGACCCCCCAGCAAGGAGGGAGAGGCCCGGAGCACCCCGGGAGGGGGCACTGCCGCCCTCAGGCTGGGAGGTCTCCAGCGGGAGGCCGCTGTTTGCACCCCCACACACCCGAGGCACAGGTGCAGTCAGGCCACCTTACAGATGGGGACACGGAGACAAGGCAGGCCCGGGCCGGCAAGAGGCAGGGCAGAGACACTCCCCAGGATGGCAGCAGACCCCACAGCGGGCTCTGCGCACAGCTACACGTGGACCCTGCGCGTGAAGCAGGATAGCTGACTAACACCCCTGCCTCTCCCTCACCGCAGGGGAAGAAAGTCCTGCTTAATCCCCAGACAAAGAGACAAGTTAACTGCAGGCTAAGAAACAGCCTTCAGCTCACAAAGCAGAGCCCGCAGGGGTCCATCCTCCTCCTGCTCAGGGAGGCCGAGGGGCCTGTGTGGGGAGGGGAGCAGGGACTGGTCACTGCCCTCATGCGGAGCCGGTGCCCCCCGGGGGGAGCAGATGTGTGCCTGTCAGCATCACCAACACCAAGGTGAGTCGTGACAGCTCATCAAGGGCTAGGGTCAGGCCCCAGGCCCCAGACACGCAGGCCACTGCTCAGAGCAGAGACAGAGGGGCCTTCCTCCACCAGGTCAGCTCAGACTCACCCAAACCAAGGGTCCAGCGGGCCCAGGGAGCGGTCGACACAGGCGTGGTCCCAGCATCTGGGCTGTTTCTGAGGAGCCAGGCAGGCAGGCCTGAAAGTCAGAGGGGAAGCCGCTCCCCGTTGGAGCCGGGGTGGGCACAGTTTGCTGAGCCCCACCCCCTCCCCGCATCCCAGGCCAGGCTGGGCCTGGGACAGGGGGTTGAGAACTGCCCGCCCCAGGGTTTGTCTGAACCTGAGACTCTCGGGCTTCACCTGAGCAGCGGTCAGGTGCAAACATCGCCACGTGTCCTGTGACACAGCATCAGAGGCGCTGTCCGTGCTGGGCTGTGTGCGAGGAGGAGGACAGAGGATGCAGCCCGCAACGACTCCACGCCTCCGCAGCCAGCGCGGCTGTGCTGCTGGACAAGGACCGAGGGAACAAGTGTGTCATCCACCAATGTTCCCGGGGGAGCAGCGTGGGCTGGGGTTGGGCTGGCGCTGAGGACTCGGGTGGCCGAGCCCCCGCTCTGGCCCTCGAGTTCCAGCCCCGTGCCCTCCACACTGGCCACCAGACGTGCACCTCGGTCCCTTCAGGACGGAAGCGTCACCCCTTCTCCTTTTGCCGGTCCTGATTTTCTACTTCCCTTTGAATCTCCTTCTACACACACCCTTTATTAATACAGAGATAAAAAAGAAAGAGCTACAGATGGCAGACTGAATTACACGCCCACTGCCTCCTGCTTCACGTCCTCGGAAGTGACAGCAGGAGCCCCCTCTGTCTCTCCTGAACCTAGAACAGCTCTAGAAACCGTGATGGTGTCCTGAGCCGGGCAGAGACCTCAGGAATGCCTGAGATTCAGAATGCAGGGGGGCTGGATAGAGGAAGGACCTAGTGTGTGCTGGCCAAGGTGAAGGGGTCCCGGGGCCCCCTCAGCTCAAGGTGTGGACCCAGGAGTGGGGCCTGAGGACACCAGGGAGGTGCACGGCTGCAGAACCAGGTCTGAGTGCCTGGCTGGAGCCTGTTCCCACTCCACCCCACAACACAAACACACACACACACACACACACACACACACACACACACACACGCACACACATCGGGAAGGGAGGTGGCTGATGGCCAGCGGAGGGCCCTCAGACAATGGTGGGTCAGGGGATCGAAGGGCAGGCCACAAAGGGGACCCTGGATGATGCAGTGGACAGAAGCCACATCTGCAAGCTTCCACTGAGACCAGTGAAGCTGCCAGGGAAACCTCACCTCCGCGGGGGGCCTCAGCCATCACCCTGGAGTCCAGACACCACAGAGCTTAGAAGACCACACCGCCCAGTCAGAGGAGAGGGCGGGACCCCTGCGCGCAGAGTGGCCGACTGGAGACCCGGGACGCCCCACGACCACCGTTACTGGCCATTCGTGACTTCACACAGCAAGAGCACATGTTCCGAGCAGCCAGGGGAGGTGCCTGGAGTGGCCACAGCCGTGCCGTCCCCTCGGGGTGTCTGTGCCCCGCTCCTCAGTGGATACAGCGTCTCTCCACGGGAACTCTCCCTGCCCACTGCACATGGTCCTGGTGAGCCTACCAGGCAGGGTCGACACGCCTGTCCACCAGCACTCACGTGTGCACACACGCAGTCAGGGGGACAGTCCGAGCCCCTGGCTGGAAAACAGATGACAGCCGAGACTTGGTGCACGGGTGACCCCTCTGCTGGGGCTTCCTCTGGGGAGAGCGTGTGCCCACGGCGAGCTGGGGCATCTCGGGTGGCCGGTGGCTACTCTCCTGATGCTCGTGAGCTTCCTGTCTGGAGAACACAGCCACACAGGGCCAGGCAGAGACGCGGGTGGGGGGGGAGGGGAGATGAAAAGACGTCTGGGCCTCAGGGGAGCCCTGGAGCCACTGCGCTGAAGATGGAAGCTTCGCAAAGAGTCTGGTGGGCGAGGAGAGCCGTTCTGAGCAGGGAACCCTGTGGCCGGTACCACCCTAACTTACGTAGGCTCTTTGAAAACCGTGTTTCAGGTTTGCATCATATCATATCTTGAATAGTTTTCTGGATTTTCTTCTTGAAAAGTTCAGGTCAGTATTTCTACGACACAAAGATTATCTTTTTCTCTCCAATATTTATAGGTCATGTCTTTTTTCTACGTGTCCCTGTGTCTACAATCCCCAGGATAAAGCTGAATAATAATTTGATAGTGGGCATCTTTGATTGGTTTCTGCTGTCCATTCATTCAGTATTTACTCAACACTCTGGGATGGAAATCCTTCTGGGCCCAGGAACCACAGGTGTGACCAGTGGACAGAGTCCATCAGAAAGTTGTGAGGAGACAGAAGTGGGGAGTGAAAGCAGGTATCAAAGAGACTGGACACAGGTCTACCCCAGAGAAGGGGAGAGTGCTCCCTGGAGAAAATATCATGTCTCTCATCACAAGATCTGATCTTTGCTCTTTGGCTTCTGATAGACACTGTCAAAGGACAGTTTGTCCTTTTGTTTGTTGTTTTCTGAAAGCTGTTCTGGGAAAACCAGGAGCGGATGTTGAATACCATGAAACTCCTTTCCAGTCCTGAGGATATAAGCAAAGCTTCTCTCTGCCGGACTACCGATGTCGCGAGCAGCTCCCAGGGCAGTGCTGCTGAGCTAGCCTCCGCTCTCGTCTAGTCTCCGGTGTGTGTCTTGTCGAGTGCTATGGAGAGGGGCTGCTCTGGCCGCTGGATCTCCTACTCTGAAATGGTTCCTGCCCAGACTCCCTGGGTGTCCTGCTGCACGTGCCTGCTTCACTCTCTGTTCTGAGCGGATCTGTTTTTGGACGGTCTCTCTCTCCCCCATATGGGCTGCCTCTGTTCTGTTTCTGATGTGTGACACATTTCTCCTCCTGACGCCAGGCAGATGGGTGTGTTATAAAACTGGCTGAGGGTTTAAGAAAATGGAAGGGGAGGTCACAGTACCCCCTGCAAATAACCCAGCGTGAGCAAGAGACATCCCCGCCCTGCAGACCCTCTGCCCACACCCTGCTCGCCTGCAGCCCTCTCTTCCTTGAGCCCATCCCTCAGGTCCCCCACCCAGCTCATCAGACAAGCAGGCTCAGCTCCCCTCTCTTTTCAGACCCGATCGACCTTTGCAGATTCAGAGACCCAGCGTGTTCTCTGCTAAACAGGGGCCACTGACTCTGGATCTTCATTCTTAGACACTTTTTTTTTTTTTCCCATGAAAAAAGGGCATGAGAAAAAACCGTTTATCTGTTCCCTACTTTGGGGTTGTGCCTCATAACCCGGGAAGCAGAAGGGCCCACAGTCACTCAGCTTGGACAGCACGTGGGTTGGTCAGCTTCTCCAACTCCCGCTTGTTCACCCCGCAGCGAAGGCAGGGGGCTGGGAGGTGGCGGGGTGCTGTGCCCTAGCTTCCCTGAGCATCGGTGGTCCCCACTGACCGTCACAAACAACTCTGCCCTGAACTGGCCTACGGTTTACTGCTCTGGGGACCGTAAGGATGCCTTCCAGCTGGGTATAAATCAAGGAAAGGAACTGCTTCGTCAGTGGCAGCGTGGGGGCACAGCTTAAACAGAAACCCCAAATCCATTTTCCAAGACGGTCACACCCATCTGCCTCCCGCCAGTACAGTGGGCGCCAGGATTCTCAATACCTGGGCCCGTGCGGTCCTTTCCGTCATAACCGCCCTGAAAGGTGGGCATCGGTAGCTCACTGGGGCTTTAATTTGCATCTCTCTGATGATTAATGAAGTCGAGCACCTTCTCAGGGGTGTACTGGCCGACGACACTCGCTGGGTTTGAAGGTCTGTCCCCGTCTGGCCCAGCTTTCTATGGAGCGGTGTGTCTCTTTCTTATTGCTTTGCAGCAACTCCTTTTGTCCTGGATGTGGGTCCTTCACTCCTCGTACGTGTTGATTCTCTGACTCATCGCTCATTTGCTAGCTTATTGTCTGTCCTCCACACTAAATAGCAATGCCAGCAGGGACTGCCTGAAGTTCATGGCTTTATCCTCAGGGCCAGGAACAGTGTCTGCCACACAGTAGGTACTCCCTACATATGTGTTACATCAGTGAATAAATGACCTCACTCAGTCCTCACTGCTGCCCTGGGACACGAGGCTGATCACTAGCGTCCTTCGAGTCCAGGTGCGTGGGTGCTAAGTCACTGCAGTTGTGTCTGACTCGTTGTGACCCCGTGGACTGTAGCCCACCAGGCTCCTCTGTCTGTGAGATTCTCCAGATAAAATACTGGCGTGGATTACCATTTCCTCCTCCAGGGGATCTTCCCGACCCAGGAATCGAAGCCCCTCTCCAAGTCTCCTGCACTGGAAGGTGGGTTCTTTACCAGTAGCGCCATGTGGGAAGCCTCTGAGTCCAGGTATACCCCTCTTTAAAATGCAAACCTGTCAGTCACTTGCACTTTAGCAGAAATAAATACATCCATATTGTTTTCTTTTACACGTGCTTTTTCTTGGTGACCTTTTGCAGGCAAGGGCACTGAGTCTCAGGGAATCTGTTTTTCTGTGCCATACTCTGGCTTGAATCTGGAGGTACAAAGATGAATAAAATAAAACAGGGGTTTCTGTAGCCATTTTGGGGACAAGTGGCGGAGTCCAGCATGGAACTCAAGACCCATCTTAGACCTCACATTCTCTCCAATCAGACGACAGTGAGGAGGAGCAGTGGGACTTTCCTAGGTGGCAGAGTCTCCAGTGTGTTTGCAGGCTCTGGGTTTAGTGCTAGAGAGAAATCTAAGGTTGGCCACCATGTCGGGCTTCTCTTGTCCTGCTCATGGTTCTCACCATGCAACAAACCCATCACGGACCAAGGAGGCTGCTCTAGTTCCAGCAATCACACCTTCATCCCAGTGAGGAGGAGGGGAGAAGAGCAAGGACGAGCTCACCTCTCCAACCACAAGGCAGTTCTACTCAAGTCTCGCACTTCTGCCCACACCTGACTTGGAAGGACCTTTGTTGTGCAGCCGCCGTAGCCGCAGAGGAGACAGCAACATCCACAGGGCCGTGAGCCCAGCGAGAAGGACGGGTCAGGGACAGTGGCGCCGAGACCCTGTGCCTCTTCTGAGGCCCGTGGCCGTTGCTCACTGAGTGGTGACCTGATGGACGCAGCCCTCTCCAAGTGGAGAGTGGGGGTCCCTGTGTGGTCGATCGGGTCTGAAAAGGGAGGGGAGATGAGCTGCGGGCCCCGAGTCCAGCAGGGGTCGGCAGACAGTTGGTGGATCGGGAAGACTGGAGAGCGAGGAGGGGGGAAGCTCGTCCTGGACGCCTCGCTTGCTTCTGCGATTCCAGCCCCTCCCCCAGGCCTCATCTCTTCTGACCTCCAGAGAAGGCCCTGGGGGCCCCCTGGGCTGGGGGCTGCCTGCCTGGGCTGCTCTGGGAGTGAAGGCAGAGGCCAGGCCCTCCCCCCGCCGGTGTGCAGGATTGTGAGGGACCTGACATGCGCCGCTGGCGAGGGCAGGCCCTGGAATTGGAGCTGACAGGTCCACGCGCAGAGGCCCAAGCCCCTAATTGGCAGCATGCACGTCAGTGGTTCTCGGCCACAGTTCGGCCCGTAAGTCACCTGGGAACTTGTTAAAAATACAAAACTTCTGAGTCAGGAGGTTCTGGGTGATATATTTGGTTGCAAGCGACAGGGAGCCAACTAGCTCAGGCAGAAGGGGGGCTGACTGTGAGGTTCCGGGGCTCCTCCTGCAGCAGCAGTGAGAAGGCGGGCGTGGGGGGACCCTGAGCTGGGGGGGCGCTGCCCTGCGTCTCCCCCTTCCCCGATTGCTGTCCCCGGGGTGTGTCCCAGCCCCTGTGAGATGGGAGCCGGGGCGTGGGCTCTGCTGGCGGCTGGCACCTTCCACGCAGACGCACGCGGGACACACCTGCCCTGACGTCAAGGGTGGCCCAGGCTGCTGCCCTCAGGGGAGACACGACGCTTCTGGGGGTCCGGCCGTGGGCACAAGCCCTGCAGAGGGAGGGGCGTGTGGAGACGTGTGGGGGTCAGTCACCCAACACATGGGGGCAGGGAGGCATCCTCTGCCCAGCAGTGGGGGGGGCCCAGGGCTCTGGTGGGGGCCACGGAGGCTGCTCCTGGGCTGGGGGCCTGGGGAATGGGATGGGTCTGCCGCAGGATCCCTAAGGCAGGACCTACAGGATCGGCCACCCTGCTCAGCCTCGGGGCTGCCAGCTGCCCCCACGGGCGCCCCTGCTGGTGGGCGCGGCACTTCCCCGACAGCTCACTGGGGCCTAGCATGCAGATGGCCAGGCAAGCTCCTCTCCGGGTGCTCCCGGTGAGCAGCTCTGGAGAGGAACCACCCCCGGCAGGAAGCCCCTTTTCTGTCGCTTTAGCAAAGCTATACCATAACTGACTTTTAAACCAGAGCCCCCCGCCCCGACGCTCTACTCAGCTCTGGCCAAGCACACCTTTCAGATCTTTGACTCCAGCGGTGAGCAGCAAGGCTGGATTCGTCCAGTAACAGATGGAGTTGGTTCCCCAGATGTCAAACTCTAAGACCAGTATAAAGACACCCATATTTCTGTCTTGCTCTGAAATCTTGGTGGAGCCCCGTGCTGGGCCCACAGGGTCGGGGGTCCCCAGCCCCTCCTGCTCTTCACACTCCCTGCTGCTGGCCCTGCCGGCCCCGAGCTTGTGAAGCACCCAGAGCCAGGCGTCCAGCTGAGACTGCCGGGAGCTGTGACCCTGGCCGTTGTCACGTGTCACTGCTTTCATCAGACGTCTCGTGCAACTGCCCCGGCTATGCACCCGTGTCACAGCCGAGAGCCAGCTGCCCAACGACCTCCAAAGCGTACACGCTGTGCTCAGCTGTGTCCAGCTCTTTGTGACCCCGTGGACTGGAGCCCACCGGGCTCCTCTGCCCATGGGATTGTCCAGGTAAGAATACTAGAGTGGGTTGCCATTTCCTTCTCGAGGGGATCTTCCCAACCCAGGGATCAAGCCCAGGTCTCCTCTGTCTCCTGCACGGCAGGCAGATTCTTTACCAGCTGAGCCACAGCGGCAGAGCTGGTGTTTAGATCGAGGCTGTCTGTCTCGCTCCCTTCGAGCGTGATTCTGGTGGTACCCTTGCCGTCTGCCCCCTGACCTCTGGCCTCCGAATCTTTACTTCTCTAGTTCCTTTTGACTGACAGCATCCTGTGGTCGGGCTCAGGCAGCTGTTGAGAGGCTGGGATTCTTAGGCTTGAGTGAGGTGAGGGGTCTTATGTGGCCAAAGGACACAGGCAGACAGCTGCCCGAGGTCCCCAGCCCCTCCCATGTGGCTGTGACTCAGCCCTGATCTGACCCCAGCCCCAGCCCCAAGGGTTCCCGGACCCTCCCCAGAGGCCCTGCAGAGGCGGGCCCGCCGTGCCCCTCAAGGGTGCTCCTGGTCCACTCTTCTCTGTGTCTGCCATGGGGTCTAGAATGCCACCCTTGGCATCTGCAGCAAAACCACTCACAGTTTTAGGACGGCACCGCCAAAGAGGAACAGGTGACTGGTGAGGGACGTGCCCCAGGCCAGGTTGTGAAGGAGCTCTAACAAAGGCCAGAGAGGCAGTCGGTGTGGGAACCAGGGAGCGGCCTCCTGGAGGCAAGGAGGCTGGTGGGGAGAAGCAGGAACAGAAGGAGGAGGGGGAGGGGAGGAGAGGAGAAGAGGGGGGAGGAGGGGGAGGAGGGGGGAGGAGGGAGAGGAAGGAGGGGGAAAGAAAGGAAGGGGAGGAGGGGGAGGGGAGGGCGGGGAGAGGAGGGGGAGAGAGAAGGCGGAGGAGGGGAAGGAGGTGAGAAGACACCCCGGCTGGAGCTGGAAGGGCCCTGGGGTGCCCCTGATGTAGGCCCAGGGCTCCCGCCACCTCCCTCTGCCCCTCTGCCTGCCGTCGCCCCATCTCCTGTGTCTGCGCCCTGTTTCCTCTCTGCTTCCAGCCCCCCACCCCCACCTGGCCCCCGCACCTCCATCCCTCCTGTCTGTTCCTTTCCCCCTCGCTGTGTGTCTGTCTTCCCACACGTCTCTCTCCATGTCTCCCTGAGTGTCTGTCTGCCTCCATCATTCCACCTGAAGCTCTGGCATCTCTGGTGCCCATGTCTCCCCACTGTCTTTGTCTCTGTGCCCATCCTTTCCTGGTCTCTCTGTTTCTGTCTGTCTAGCTCCATCTCCCTGTGGGTGTGGATGTCTGTCCATCCTTCCATGGGTCTCAGGCAACTGAAAACACTCCCGTGTCCCACTTGACGTTCAGCTCTGAGATTCCCTTTGAATATTGCAGGAGCGAGTTGATGGTTGCCAAGGGAACAGGTCAGGAGAAATGGGGGGATGGGGGAAAAGGAGCCAGGCGGGGGGGTGCGGGTACGGTTTTCTGTTTTCATCTTCTCTGTCGCTTTCCCTTTCCAAAGCATGAAAAAAAAAGGGCGACAGTTTAAAATGATTTTTCAGCAATCCACACAACAGAAATAATGGGTCCTAATTATGCTGGACTAAGAGGCAGGCGGGGGGAGGGGTGCGGCCACCCTGTGCCTGGAGGGAACTGATGGCCAGGTTCTGGGTGGGTGATTAGGGCCCGGAGCCTTCCGCCAGCACTGGGCTGGCATCTCCTGTGGCAGCTCAGCCTCCAGCATCACAGCCAGCTCAGGGGGAGCCACATGTGGGGGCTGGGGCGAGAGGTGAACAAAGGGGCCAACCTCTGGCCGTTCAGGACCTGACAGGCAGCCCCAGGGGGCACTGCAGAAGCGCCTGCATCTCTTGCCCAGCCCAGACCTGGTTGCCATGGGGATTAAAAGAGCCGGAGCCACACAGCGACCAGAGCACAGCAGCCCTGCTGCCCGCAGCCAGGACCAGAGTCCGGTGAGTCTGGGCTAGACTGGACCATCTGCTTCTGGGGTCGTCGTCGTGGTGCAAATATTCACTCTGCCCACGAGCCAGATTCGGGCTGCTGTGGACGCTGGTGAGCAGCAGGCAACACGTCAGCTTCCAGAGCAGTGCCACCAACCTGCCAGCAGGGACCCCACGCCACAAGCCCCCTCCCCTAGTCAGGCACTCATCCCAGCTCTCTCCAGGCCTCTGGGAGGGGACCGTTATCAGTCCCATTTCACAGATGGAGACACTGAGGAATTCAGTAGCTACAATAGACAGTGACAGTGCAGTGAAGGGGGAACCTCAGGAAGGCGGCACAGAGACCAAGACCCGCTCCACGGCGCTGAGGTTGGGGCAGGGATGGGGAGGCTCCCTGGCTGACCTCTGAGCTGGGGAGGATGGTGAGCGAGTGGCAGGGAGGTCACGCTGCAGGCTGGCCTCTGGCATGGAGGCCACGAGACGGGGGAGCTGGGAGTGGTTCAAGCAAGGCAGCCCTGGAGCAGGGACCCCCCCCATCGCCACCCCCACCGTTGGAGGGCTCCCCACTGGGAGCTTTCTGGCTGTGGCCCAGCCATCTGCTTGCACAAAGGCTGCAGGAAGCCAGCGCAATGCGGAGCCCAAGTAGGTGTTTACGAATGGCTTCTCTGTCAACGTCCCAGCCTCCCTCCTCCTCTCCCCACCCGAGGCCTGTCCTTGGCACGTCTTCTTGTCTTTTCCCGTCATGTCTTTTCCTGTCGTCTTGCCCAGGCTGGGCCTGTGGCCACCAGGGTGCAAGGGGGAGTGAGGAGTGGGCCTGAGGTCTTCCTCTCCTTCCACGTGGTCGCTCCTCCCCCAGGTGGAAGCATCTCCCCTGCCATCAAGCCCTGGCCCCCAGCAGCTCAGACTGCAGCCGGGGATCTCACACCTGCTTCCCACTGGGCACAGGCTGAACCAGCGGGAGCGGGGTCACCATCCCATGGGCCTCTGCAGCCCCCGTGTGGGGTGGGCCGGTGTCAGGTCTGGAAACGACAGAGGGACGTTGGCCAACAGCGGAGCCCGCTCTGGAGCTGCCGCCTGGGCGGGGAGCGGGTGGCGTGGGCCGAGTGTGGTCTGGAGGTGGGGCCTTGGAAGGGGGCCGGAGGAGCTGACCACTTTCTGATGCCCTTGGGCACCTGGGCCTGAGCCTCAGGGACCTGAGCGGGAGCCTGAGCTGTGGGGTCTGCGGAGTCCAGTGACAACCACGGTTAAGTCCCGCCCACAAGACCGCGCCCCATCCACAGACCGGGCCCCACTCCGACCACGCCCCCACGCCCCGTCCGCAGGGTCACGCCCTGCCCACAGGATCACGCCCCATTCGCAGACCACGCACCATACCACCACGCCCCCATGCAAAGGCCACGCCCCCACATACAACCACGCCCCCATCCATAGGATCACACCCCATCCACAGGTCACGCCCCCTCCCACGGGGCCACACCCCCACTCACAGACCATGCCCTCACAGGGCCACACCCCTACTCACATACCATGCCCCCGCCCACAGGTCACACTCCCACGGGGGTCACACCTCCATTCACAGACCACGCCCACACCCCACTTGCAGGCCACGCTCCACAGGGCCACACCCCTACTCACAGACCACGCCCCCACGCGACCACGCCCCGTCCGCAGGATCATGCCCCGCCCACATGACCACGCCCTGCCCCCAGGAACACACCCCCTCTTCACGCCCCCGCCCCCGCCCCCGCCCCCTCCCCCACTCCCGGGTCGGAACCGCGGTTCGCTGCTTCTGTACTTGCTGGTTTGCCGTCCAGGCCTTGCTGACCCGCGGGGCCTGCCCTCCCGGGACGAGCAGATCCTAGAGACGCACCTGGGCCCCCTGCGCACCAGAAACTTACTCTGAAACCCGAGATGCTGGACCTCCTCAGCCACGCCGCCCCTTGCGCTGATGCCCGGGACCAGCACCGGAGGAGGCCACAGAGCTTGGTCACCGTCCGTGCCAGCCAGTCCTGCTCCGGTTCCTGGGTGCCTCCCCAGGGACTGCACCGTGTTCCCTTCCCCATGATTTCTAGGGGTCTCTGAGAAACAGGATCTTGACCCCTCACCTACGGCCTCCCCAGACCTGGACAAATCAGAGCCTGCCTTTAGAGCCAGTCCAGAGGCCTGCCTGGGCTCCCCACATGCCCTGTGGACCACTTGCCCTTTGTCTCAGCCTGCAGGCAGGGGCACTGGCGGGAGAACATAGGGTGGGAGGCGAGGTGGGTGGTGCCCAGGTTTCCTCCGTGGGAGCCCCAGCCCCGCTGGCGCCTCCCAACACGCCCCTTGCTCTGGATTCTGGAATCAGCTTTCTCCTCCTGCCCCCCGGGCCTGGCCTGAGGGTGTCCCCACCACCCCTCGGGGTGACCTGCCCACGCCCTGTCACTGGTCCCTATGAATGCTCCTCGGAGCATCTCTATCCTGCGGGCGGGCCCAGGGCCAGGTGGCCAGTGGTCAGCCTCGCTCTCTCTTCCTGGGAGCACAAACCACAGAAAGGCTAAAGTCTCTGGATCAACCTGGAGAAAACCAGCCCCCACACGCCTTCCCCAGCCCGTATTTCCTCTTTAGAGACACGTATAATTGGGACTAAGTGTTTCTCCAAACGTACTCATTCTGCTCCCACCTCCACAATTCTTGCTGTATCGGGGAACCACCTGTGCAATTATTTATCTAATAATTTTCTTTCACTCAGCTCACTGAAAAAGTCAGGTGTGTACACTTCACATAACTGGAGACACAATTTACACACAAGAACAGGTGCCCTGAGTTCTGACAAGCTCCACAGCCGAGGTACTTGATGGGGCCCTCACCCCAGAGCACCCCGGGCCCCTCCGTCTCCCATCTCGTCTGGGTCCCCCAGCTCCACGGCTGCTGAACTGGTGTTCCGGGTCTGCACAGTGCTCCTTTCCCAGAAGCTCGCCGGGACAGGGCCACGCTCACCGGGCGCTGTATCTGGCCCCTTCCGTGCAGCCCGATGCCACCATCGTCCTAAACAAGCTCCACCCAGACGTGCAGCGTATTCCCTGCACTTTCCATCGTCTGGACTTTACGCACTGTGTTCCAATGCAGCTCATCAGAAAATCATCGGTCGCAGTGACTTTTCGAGTGTTTGTTGGAAAGCGGGTTTACTGAGGTCAAGCTGTCACGCAGTCAGGTTCACCCTTTTGAGTGTGTGCTCCCAGGCGTTTTGACAAGCGCCAATATCTGCCCAGCCAGCACCACTGACTCCGCGGTGCCCCACCCTGCCGCTCACTTCCCCCACCGCGCCCCTGCCTTTCCCAGGATCTCACGGACAAGGCTCGGACAAGGAAGCTTTCTGAGTCTGGCATCTTTCACTGAGTGTGCTTTTGAGCCCCTCCCTCGGCGAGGTCCATGTTAACACGCGCTGAGACCTACTCCGGTGCACGAGCCCCTCTGGTTCTTGCCTGTCAAGGGACACTGGTACGCTTCCAGTGTAACCTGGGTGTAAGTAACCGGCTGCAAATATGGGCACCCACCTTTGGCCACATGGGCTCACTTGTGTCACCTAGGCAAGAAGCTGTTGAGTAGGGAGTTTATAAGAAACTGCCAGACTCTTTCCCAGGGAGGACGTGCCATTCTGTGTCCCCACGGGCAACGTGTGGGCCTCCCCATTGTCTTGTTCTCCTCCACACTACTGTTGTGAGCCTTTGGGTTGTAGGCCATATGGTGGATCTGAAGTGCTTGTTCATTGTGATTTTAACTTGCCCTTCCCTAATGACTAATGATAATGCTTCCCTGGTGGCTCAGATGGTAAAGAAACTGCCTACAATGTGGGAGACCTGGGTTCAATCCCTGGGTTGGGAAGATCCCCTGGAGAAGGAAATGGCAACCCACTCCAGTGTTCTTGCCTGGAGAATCCCATGGACAGAGGGGCCTGGTGGCTACAGTCACAAAAGAGCCGGACACGACTGAGCGACTGGCATTCTCACTCTCACGATGACAGTGTCATTCCACACGCTTATTGCCGTCTGTATCCTTTCTTTGATGAAGTATCTGTTTAAATCTTTTGCCCATATTAGGTGGGTTGTTTGTCTTATTATTATTGAGTGGAAGAGTTCATTTTACATTCTGGATATCATAGTCTTTTGTCAGATCTGTGTTTGGCAAATATTTTTTTTCCCCCAGTCCTTGGCTGCTTTTTAATTCTCCTAAGAGTGTCTTTTGAGAAGCAAGACTATTTAATTTTGACGAAGTCCTCAATGCATTCTTAAAACTTAAAAATGTCGTTTTACAGCTTTAAACGGAACGTCCGTGTTACTTGCTATCACTTGATGTATTAGAAGTGCTTTTGGCAGAAAGTAACAGCAAACTTGATTTTCTTGGACTTCAGGAATTATCCTAATAAACATGTGGTTAACCCACAGAACCAGAAACCTTGAGAAGGCAGCCCTCCAAGATCCCAGGCGCTCCTGCCTCTGCAGCCTGGTGACCTTTCGTCCCCAGTCTGCCTGTCTCACAGCGCCAGCAAGCTGCCTGGCTCCGGACATCATGCCCACAGTCCAGAGCAGGGAGATGAGCAAGGGGCAGAGTCGGGCTGGCAAGGAGGCAGAGCTGGGGAAGTGCCCACGCGCCAGCGGGTGCTGGCTCTAGGAGGCGGCAGGTGCCTTGTGCGCCCTGAGAGCCGCGCCCCCTGAAGACCTGAGCTGGACGCTCTGCTCTCCTATCAGATGGTGTGTTCTCTGCCCCAGAAGCTCCCCTGGCTCGCAGAGGGAGGCCAGGCCCCTCCCCTGGCCACGCCTGAGGGCGGAGGCAGCTGCAGCTGCGAGGGGCAGAGAGGCTCTTCCACGTGCAAGTGAAAGACATCGTGTGTCCAGGAGGCGAGCGGGCCCTGTGCAGCGCGAGACTGAGCCGAGATGCCACTGTGAAGTCAGGCAGCTTTGCTGCCCCACCAGTCCTGTCGTGCTTCAGATGCATCTGAGCGCATGGACTTGACTAGATGCCTCGGACGTGTAGAATTACCAAGGACACAGAGGAGCCAGAACGATCTCGAGACAGGGCGCCACATCTCGGTTTCCAAGCTTACTACAAAGCCACAGTGATGAAGACCGTGTGCCCTGGGGTGGAGTCACAGACTGAAGGACTAGACCGAGGGCCCGAAACGACTTTGGCCCAGCGGTTTCCAACAGGGGCCAGGACTACTCAGAGCAGAAGAAGTGTCTCTTCTGCTAGTGGAGCCGGGGCAGCTGACTCTCCGGGTATGAAAGAATGGACTTGGACCCCTCCCTCACACCATACACAAAACTGAGTTCTGGTTAGACCAAGGACCTAAATCTAAGAAAACACAGGGAAGGTCTGAGTGACTTGGATTAGGCAATGGTCTCTTAGCTATCACACCAAAACCACAGTCAAGGGAAAATAGAGAACCTTGACTTCATACAAAGTGGACTTCTGTGCACCAAAGGACACTATCAAGAAAGTGAAAAAACAACCCACAAAATGGAGAAAATACTCTCAAACCATGTATCTGAAGATGGGTCTAGGATGCAGGATATATAAAGAACACTTTCAACCCAACCGTAGGCAGATGAATAACTCATTTAAAAATGGCCAAAGGATTTGAACAGACTTTTCTCCAAAGAAGATATAAACTGGGCAAGAAGCACCTGGAAAAGATTCTTAATATCTTTAGCTATTAAGGAAATGCAAATCTAAACCACAAGGAGACATGACTTCACACCCATCAGGATAACTGTAATAATAAAAAAAAGAAATGGCAAACGCTGTTCGTTACAATGCACTCCTGGATTGCAAGACGCTGCAGCCACTATGGAAAACAGCCTGGTAGTTCCTCAAAAAGTTAAACACAGAATTAGCATTTGGCCCACCAATTCCATTCCTGAGTATAAACCTGAACAAATGGAAAACATATTCGCACAGACTTGATTATAGTAGCATTATCCATAGTAGATCCAAAGCGGAAAGGACACAGCTGTCGGTCAGCTGGTGATGCACACCGAGGTGTGTGCTATCCATACGGGGTCACCTGACCACAAGAAGGGACAAAGGACAGGGTCACGCAGGATGCGGGTGAGTCCCGACAACACTGTGCCAAGTGACAGGAGCCGGGCACAAACGACCGCATACCGCACGATCCCATTTATACGAAAAGCCTGGAACAGGAAAGCTGCAGAGATGGACGGATGGTAGAAGTGATGGGGCCGTGCAGGGACAGGGAATCGGGCCGATGGCTCGCAGACATGGGGTCTCTCCGGGGGTGATGAAACCTTCTGGGGTTAGACGCTGGCGCTCGTGGTAAAGAGCCTGCCTGGCCAGTGCAGGAGACATAAGAGGCTGAGGTCCGATCCCTGGGTCGGGAAGATCCCCTGGAGGAGGGATGGCACCCCGCTCCAGTATTCATGCCTGGGGAACCCCATGGACAGAGGAGCCTGGCGGGCTACAGTCCACGGGGTCACCGTGAGTCAACGTGACTGAGCGACTGAGCACAAAGGCTGCCCAACCTGAACCCAGGGGGTGACACACTGAGGCCCACGGAGGGGTCTGCTTCCAAGCAGTGAACTGCGTGTCGTGAGATTCTGCTGCAACCCAAGCAGTGACAGGCCTGCCCCTGCAGCACCTCCAGAGTCCTGGGGAGGGGCGGGGCCCCCGGCCACCGGGACGGACGCCCCCACGCACAGGCTTCCAGCCCGGCCGGTGAAGGGGGCCCTCAAAATGCGCCGAGACACCTGGGGCGCCTGAGAGACAGACAACCTGCCGTCTCCCCTCTGTTTGCACAGCCTGGCTTCATTAGCGGGGAGGTGATGAGCTAATTCCCTCCAAACAAATGTTGGGATGTGGTGTTTCCTCTGACAATGAGCAGCGGCAGACGGTGAGACGTCTGCTCGCACCTTCTGGGTGGTGGTTGGGGGGGAGCTGCCCTGCACGCCTGCCAGCGCCGAGGGCCCTCTCTGCCACCAAATCAGGTGACGCTGGCCCACCTGCACTGGAGCGAACGTCTGGTGGTCGGACACTGTTCCCCCCCCCACCAGCGTGGAGCAGAGAGCCCTGGATTCCTGCGCCCCGTGTGTGACCTGGGCTGGGCACTGACCCACCCACCCCAACACCAGACCCACCAGCGTCAGAGCTCAGCGAGCAGGATGTGCACTGAGGAGGGTCCTGGGGAGCAGGCCGGTGGGGTGCCAGCAGGAGTGTAGGCGCCATGGCAGCCTCGGCGGGACCAGGTGGCCTCGCGCTGGAGGGCCTCCAGAGGCATCCCGAATTGGGACGGTGGCCAGGCCCTGATTCGCCTGTGTGGGTGCTCCTGCGGGGCAGTGGGGTCTGCAGCAGGGACCCTCCTGAGGACTTTCTGTTTCAGCACTGATCCCAGCCAGGGGTCGGGGCAGCGTGTCACAGTTCCCACGGGTCTCATCTCTAAAACCAAGGAAGAGCCTGCCAGACCCTAGGGAGGCGCTGAAGATGCCCCTCACGCCCCATCCCTTGCTGTGGGTGGGGCGCCCTGGAGGGGCAGGGAGGGAGCTCGGCCCACACGGAGGCCGAGTCTGCCTGGGCCTCGGCCATCCACTGGACAACCCTTACAGCTGTGACAGTGTCGTCAAGAGAGTGACAGGCGTCGGGGGGACGCGGGGCAGGAAGCCCGCCGCGGTCAGGGATGGGCTGGAGGAGGGGGAGGCTTCAGAGGAAAGTCCACTTGGGAAGGGCCAGAGGAGGGCGCCCCACACGGGGAGCAGGTGCTCAGAGCCGTGTGCGGTAAGACCGTGGGGGTGGGGACAGGGACAGGGTTTCGGGAGTCAGGGGGCCGGGGGCAGACGGGGTGCCCGAGGCCCAGACACAGGACAAGGTCAGTCTGTGCTTCCGCAGGCCGCGCAGTCATCTCCAGCGCATCTCCTGGCTGCTTACGGTCCCATGTCAGAGACGGTTCACCTGACCAGGGTGGGTCACCCCGCCCCCTCCCCGCGCTGGACACTGGAGTTGCGGGTCGCACGTCCCGCTGGTCTCGACAAGGCCGCGGTGGGGGCGCCTGCACACGCGTCTCTGCTAAGTGTGTGTGCAGACGCGTCCCTGGAATTTCCCCCCGGGTGAGGGGCCCAGAGGACCGTCTGCCAGTTGTCACCGCGCATCTCCCCCGGACCGTCTCGGGCACCGCACCGCCGCTGACCCCTCATGAGCGGTGGGCTGTCAGTCCTTGCCGCCTTCCCGAGGGGAGGCGGATGTAGTTCATAGTCTTGATTAGTTCGGCCTCTGTACTCTGCAGGGACATCGGCCTGCTTTGTACTGTCCTCTTTACGGGGAGGAGAAACGTCTAGAGTCCTCTTTGTCTGCCTGCTCGTCCGCTTTGCCCACTCTCCCATGGCGCTGTGACTTTTCCTCAAGGATCTGTGTCACTGTTTTACACACTGGAAACAAACGGCCTCTGCTTCTGGACGGCAAGGAATTGTTCCCAGCCGCCTGTTATCTCCTCAGAAGGTGTTTCCAATCTCTCAGCCCCTCCGCCCTGGCTCTCAGAAGGGCTTTCCTTGCCCAGCAAACATCACCCACGCCTTCTTCCATTATGTTTTTAGATTCATTTCTGACATTTGAATTTTGATGCTTTGGGATTTTTTTTTTTTTTTGTATAAGAAATGAAGTAGAGATTCAGCTTTATTTGTTCCAAATGGTTACACATTTATACCAGTACCATTTATTAAACAATCCATCATATCCTCAATTTTTCGTGCCATTTTTATTAGCTGCTAAACACTCGTATATTCATGCCTCTATTTCTGGATTCTCTTTTCTCTTCCATTGATGTATCTGTTCATATTTTGAATACTTTTGTCAAGTTCAATTGAGCTTTTTTGTCAAAAAATTCAATTAGAATTTTGATGCAGAGAGGACTGACATCTTTACAACTTTGTCTTCCCAGTTAATAAAAAGGTAGGGCTCTCCAATTATCCTACCTTATCTCATGCGCTTTAGTCGAGCTTCACCATTCTCTTCATGGAGGCCCTTCCCTTTCCTTCAGTTTTCTTAGGCATTCCATATTTTCAGTTGCTGCTGAGGGTGAGTCCTTTCCCTTCCTTCAAACAGCTTCAGCTGTTTACGTTTTGCATAAAGAAGGTATTGATTTTGATATGTTAATTTTAGAACTAACCACCTTGGCGAGTTCACTTCCTGTTTCCAATGTTTCTGCATCTTTGGTCGATGATACCACCATTTTCAATGATAAATGTTTCTCCCCCTTTCCAGTCTGTATGCTCTCATCTTGCTCATTACTTAACTTCAGAACAAGGGAGTAAGTGGCTGTTTGCCCCAGGACCCTGGTGGCTGCCCCAGGGGGTGGGGGGGATGGGGGGCGGGCCAGGCGCCTCCTCAGTGGGGCGGGGGAACAGACTCCTTGGGGGCTACCCCAGCCTTTGTCTGCTCTCTCCTTTCAGCCGTGGTTCAGGCTCGCTGGCTCTGGGTCTGACACAGAAGCTCAAGGCCACCATCTAAATCCAAGTGTCGGCAAATTACAGTTGATTGCAGTGAAGCAGAGCTGAAGGCCAGCTCTGTGGTCGCCTTAGCCACGTCCCGGGGCTGGCTTGTGGGCGTGTGTGGCTCATGGCCCCTGCACTGGACGGACAGGCGGACGAGGGGCGTTTCCATCGAGGCAGGAAGGTCGGGGCATGGCGCAGTCCCGTCTACACCCCAGCCACACAGCCCTCCCTCTAGAGGCCCGCACTGTGCATCCGGGCGGGCGGGGAGGGCTCCCAGAAGCACACCCGTGACGCCAGCACTGCCCTCGCCCTCAGCCCCCGAGCTGGAGGGTGCACGTGAGCGGTGGCTTGCTCATGTTCTCCGGGACCCCACCTCCACGCTCGCCTCCCCCAGGAGGAAGAGGCCCACAGCAGTGCTTTCTGTTCCAGGTGTCCGCGTGGGGCCCTGACGCTGCCCGCAGGGCTGACTCCTGCCCTCTGCCACGGGCCCGAGGCTGCGACAGGGGGATGGAAAGCGATGCTCCTCCGAGCCACCGGCGGGAAGGGGCCCTGTCGCCGTGGCCACCGTGACTGCCAGTCCGTGCCCTCCAGGAGCCCAGGCAGATCTGTCCAGCCCCCGATCTCTTCATTCCACTGATGCTCAACTCTTAGGACTTGCGGGTCTTCTCGGTCCTTCTCGTGGTTTCAACGAGAAAATCTCTTAGCTTTGGCCAGGACTATTTGGAGCGACAGTGAAACCACGTTTGACTTCCGTTTCTCCACAAAGCTCTAAGCTTTGCCGAGGCTAGCACCCTGCTCTGTGGCTGCCTTCAGAGGCCGTCACCGCCTGCATCTTAGGGTCTCCTGGGGAGGAACTGGGGGGACGTGGCCTGGGGGGGAACTGGGCGGGGGTCCTGGGGGACGTGGCTAGCTCCCTGGACCACACGCTCCGTGTCCTGTCACTCAGCACCCGTGGGCGGGGCCCTGACGTGGAGGGAGAGGAGGAAACACACGGCGGGGGATTCAGAAAGTGTGGGAGACAACAGAGAAGTTGGGACTGGAGAGGCCAGACCCGGGGCTGGGAGGGGCCCAGCCGCCGTGGAACAAGGCAGCGCGCCCTCGCAGTCAGAGAGGGGCTGCGGCGGCCGGCCCTGCCACGCTCGGCCCTTATCTGAGGGGAAGAAAGCCACCCCTCAGGAGACACCCACACCCCGTGTTCAGCGTGGCGCCCCAAGAACTGAGGGGGTCACCCTCAGGGGACTCCCCTGGGGGCCAGGGTGAGGACTCCGCACTCCCAGGGCAGGGCCGGGTTCCGTCCCTGGTCGGGGACTAGATCCCACATGCCACAACGGAGACCCGGCACGGCCAATGAAATAAGGAAATAAACAGAAAAGGGGAGACGGTCTACAGGAAGAGAAGGAGCTCTCGCTGTTTGTGGAGACATGGGTGGGGCTGGAGGGGGTCACACTACACAGGATGGCAGAGAAGGACAGACGCCTTGTGACCTCACAGACAGACGGACGCCCCGTGACCTCACAGATGGATGCCCATTGATCTCACACAGATGTTCTGTGACCTCACAGATGCCCTATGACCTCACAAGATGCTCTATGACATCACACAGATGCCATTACCTCACACAGATGCCGTTACCTCACACAGACATCCTGTAACCTCACACAGACGCCCTGTGACCTCACACAGACGTCCTGTGACCTCACATAGATGCCCTGTGACCTAATACAGATGCCCTGTGACCTCACACAGACGTCCTGTGACCTCACACAGATGCCCTGTGACCTCACACAGACTCCCTGTGACCTCACACAGACAGACGCCCTGTGACCTCACATGCCGAGGGCGGGCTGGGGGCTCTAGAGGCGAGGTGGGGCTGGGTGATGCTGGGGAGGGGTTTAATCCTCAGACAAGGCAGTAAGTGAGCCTGGCCTATGGAAGTGGGAGAGAGGGTGTGAGGGCCGCAGCCTAACATCAGGGGTCGGGTGGTCTTCTACAGCAGGGCGAGGGGCAGCGCCGGGCTCCATGGACAAGCCTGGGACCCAGAGGGCCTGGGCGGGGGCCGCAGGCTGGCTTCAGGGACGCCAGGGGCTGTGACCAGGCAGGGGCAGGTGGGGAGGCCTGTGCGGTGGCTGGACTTGGGCTGTGAGAGTAGGGGCTCCGGTTGGGTGGGGGCTCCCGGGCGGGGCCTGTGCTCACCTCTGCGGGGCTGCCCGTGTCTGCCCTGGGAGCGCCCCTGCAGAGGCTGGACCAATGCCGCCTGCAGACCGTTGCTGGTAAACCAGCCCTGGCGGTGGGGGTGCAGGGCACACAGACCAGCTCCCTTTTACGGCAAAATGCCAGACAGAGGGGGTCCTTCACTGGCCTCATGGGGACCCTCACACAAGGCGATCGGTGGCCGCTGCAGCCCTTCACGTGCACCTGGACAGACGTGAGCCCCTGGGGATTGGCAGGAAACCAGCCGGCAGGAGGCCCAGCCCTGGGGTGGCTTGTGGGTGCCCCCCCAACAGGACCCTCCTCTGCTCTGCGTGCGCCCGACTCCTGACACTGGCGCCTGCCACCACCGCTTCCCCACAGCCACTTGACTTTTATTTACTTCCTAACCTGTCTATCCAGAATTTATTGTTTTTACATTTTATTTCTCTTTAATTGGAAGATAATCACTTTACGATATCGTGTTGGTTTCTGCCAACAGTGTGTTGGTTTCACCTCAACAGGAATCAGCTGGAGGTGACTTCTGCTTTTATTCCAGCTTCTTTCTTGGGTCTAACGAGACTGCATGATCACCCATTTATTTTTAAACTTACTGTCACTTTGCTTTAGATGCTTTTGCTGGAAAGTAGCGTTATCCTTGGATTTCACTTCTGACCCTTATCTTTTAATGAGGTGCACCCTTTTCACGTCCGTCGTGACCTCTGGTATTACTTCAGCTGTCGTTTCCCACATTCTCGCTGCGTTTGTTTGCTTTCTGTCTTTTTGCCATTTTAAGTTACTCTCTTTGACTTTCCCTCTGGTGACTGGGAAGGTATGTGCCTTATATTTAATTTTGCTGGTTTCCCTTTATTTTAAAACGGACATGTGTTCTGAAGTGGACATCAAGAAAATGTATAACCGCTGATCCCCTCTGTGTAGAAAGAAATTAGCCTGTTCTGCCTTTTTCCTCCTCATAGGTTTTATATGCATAATCTAGGGTTTTGCATTCAATTTTCATTTTTATTTTGTTCATTTATTTTACCGCACTGCATCTTCTGTTTCAGAAATACTCATTCGCCCTTAGAATTTCTCTCCTTCCTAACTTAACTGTCCAACCCTGACTCTGGATTGGGTTGGATGTTTTTCCCACTGAGTTTTCAGAAAGGCTGACTGCTTATCTGGGATAATCTTCCTGCTGCTTTCATGCTGAGGGCCAGGACTTGGTTGATCACTGAGGAATTTCCTAAAATTCACTTTTAATTTTTTAAATAAATAAAAATTAGATGTGATGTAAAGAGTCACAGGTCATCTCTACAAGGTAGGAAGTCAGCCCACCCCAAGAGTTCCCGTCCCCATTCCACAGGAAACACGCAGCTTTCTTGAGGGAGGGAAGGGAAGTCAGGAGGAGCGTCCCCCCCGGCAGCAGACTGAGAGAGTCACGGGCACCCTCGATGAGCCCTGGAGTCAGAGGCCCTCAGCTCAAGCACCCCGAGAGCCTCTCTGGGGGAGAGCATGCAGATCTGAGTGTGCACCACGCACTGGACAGCATCGGCGCTTCGGGGGTGAATTTCTGGATCTAGGTTCTAGTTTAGCATCCTGTCCTGGAGTCTGAGGAGCTTTTATTTACTTGGTAGGTGTCGTGGGCTGAACTGTGCTCCTCGCCCCCCAAGTTCATGATGAAGCTCAGCACTTCAGAGGGGACGGTCTGCAGATGGGGCCTCTTGAGAGGTGATCGAGTTAAAATAAGGTCTTCAGGCTGGCCTGGTTCAGTACGACCAATGCAGGAGGAGGTCAGGACCTGCGGTGGTCCACGTGTGCACACGGAGAAGGCCGTCTACGCCGGAGGGGAGGGGCCTGGGGGGAACCGACAGCTGGGTCTCACAGGTCCAGCCTCCGTGCCTGAGGGCAGTAGCGGTCCGCTGTGTCAGCCGCCGTGTCTGTGTGCTTGCTGGGCCAGTCTGAGCTGACTGGTACACCTTCTCCTTTCTGTCGCCCCTGGCATTCCGTGTTTCTCCAGCTTTACTGAGACACAGTTGGCAAGGACACCGCAGGCTCTGGTCGCAGGGCTGACCTCAGGTGCTCGCGTGTCGAGGGGGCCCCCATTGCAGACCTCACAGCCCGCCTGCCGCTCCACGGTGCTCTCTTCCTGTGATGAGAACTGCAGGAGGACCCTCCCAGCTACTGATCCTCCCGAACTTGCACTGAGGTGCGGTCGGCCACACTGACCAGCTGGACAGCAGCCCCCAGCACGCGTGCTTCCCCCGGCGGCCAGCGTCCTTAGACAACACCCCTGCCCCACCCCGGCCACGCCCCGGCCCGGGGAACCGTGTGCTCCCGCTCTGTGTCCTTTACTTCCCCGCGTCCAGTCACACTCGCGTCCAGTCACACTCGCGTGCACGGCCGGTCTCATTGGCGTGCACGATGCCCTCAAGGTCCACCCAACTTGTCACAAGCGGCAGGGTCCCCTTCTCTCTCAGGGCTGAATACTATGCCAGGGAGTGTTTTATAAAGACGGACTCACTTGTGCCATTGGGACACTTGCAGGGCGCAGGGCAAGGGGCCTGCTCTGACAGCCCTGGGGGCTGAGGCGGCTCACGGTCTAGCTAGTGTCCAGGCCACGGAAGACACCCCTCCTCCAGACGGGGTGGAGTGGGGGGCGCGCGGTCTGCCGTGGGACATCTCCCCCACCCCACATCTGGACGGCCGTGTGGGGGACGTCTCCCCCACCCCGCATGTGGAGGGCGCTCTGACACCTGGTGTCCGGTGTGGAAAGGCGGCTCTGTCCCCGTGAAGAGCTTCACTGATGTGGCCCCGTGTCCCACGTCCCATCCACAGGAAACGCCCCCCAGCCTCAATCCCTCCCCTTGTCCGTGTGGCTGCCAGCCTGGGCGAGTGGATGTCCCTTCGCAGTCCCAGCGAGGCACCCCCAGGGACCTGACCCCCTCCCTGGCTGAAGGTCTCCCGGAGCGTGGGCTCAGCTCGCAGGACCCAGGCCTCCTGCTCTAAACGCTGTCCCAGGCCTGCAGCCAACTCGCCTGGCTTCACGCTCCTCAGACACACGCCCCCCAACTCAGATGCTCTGTTGCGCCCCAGAGCCCCTCACCAAGCTAGAGAAGGATACAGCCCTCTCCCATCACCCCCGATCACCCCCATCCCAGCAGAGGAGCCACCCTCCCCACACCCTCTCTAGGAAACCATCCTCCTCCATGCTCTCCCTGCAAACTGGACCCCGACTCTAGTTTTGAGACACCCTGTCTGTGAATCACCTTCAACAGGCAGCACCTGTGGGTCTGGATGCCTCTTCGAAGCCCTCGTTTGCCAGCCAGCTGCGCTGACACTTATTTTAAATGGAAACATTACATCATCGATCGCTTGAGCTAGATACAGTTTAGCCACATTTATCTAAAAATAAATACACTACAATTTTACAACAGGAGATGAAACGATTAAAATTTCAAATGCCCGTCCAAAAGTGAAAGGTCAGTCTCTTCTATAAGTGGGGCTGGGAAAGCTGGAATCACCTACAAAGAAGGAGACCAACCCTGTCCTACACACTCACACATACACACTCCAAACGGTAAAGACTTGATGTGAGGCCTGACTGTGCAACTCCTATGGGGGCAGCGAGCACTGGATGCTGGTCCTGGTGATGCTCTGTTTTCTTTTCACCAGCCCTGCTCAGCATGTGAGGTATTTCCCAGGCCAGGGATCGAACCTGTGCCCTTTGTAGCGGGAGCACAGCGTCTTACCCATGAGACCACTGGAGAAGCCTCCTGTTGATGATTTTTTGAATCTGAGACCCAAAACAGTGAAGGCAACAAAAGCAGAAATAAACAAGCAGGACAACATCAAACTAAAAAGCTTCTGTATGGAAAAGGAAGTTTGGTTTAGTTGCTCACTTGTGTCCAGCTGTTCACGACTCCATGGACTGCAGCATGCCAGGCCTCCCTGTCCATCACCAACTCTCAGTTTACTCAACTCATGTCCATTGAGTCAGTGATGCCATCCAACCAGCTCATCCTCTGTCGTCCCCTTCTCATCCTGCCTTCAATCCAACCCAGCATCAGGGTCTTTTCAGATGAGTCAGCTCTTCACATCAGGTGGCCAAAGTATTGGAGTTTCAGCTTCAGCATCAGTTCTTCCAGTGAACACCCAGGACTGATTTCCTTTAGGATGGACTGGTTGGGACTCTCAAGAATCTTCTCCAACACCACAGTTCAAAAGCATCAATGCTTCGGTGCTCAGCTTTCTTCACCATCCAACTCTCACATCCATACATGACTACTGGAAAAACCATAGCCTTGACTAGATGGACCTTTGTTGGCAAAGTAATGTCTCTGCTTTTTAATATGCTGTCTAGGTTGGTCATAGCTTTTCTTCCAAGGAGCAAGCATCTTTTAATTTCAAGGCTGCGGTCACCATCTGCAGTGATTTTGGGGCCCAAGAAAATAAAGTCTGACACTATTTCCATTGTTTTCCCATTTGTTTGCCATGAAGTGATGGGACCAGATGCCATGATCTTAGTTTTTTGAATGTTGAGTTTTAAGCCAACTTTTTCACCCTCCTATTTCACTTTCACCAAGAGGCTCTTTAGTTTTTCACTTTCTGCCATAAGGGTGGTGTCATCTGCATATCTGAGGTTACTGATATTTCCCCTGGAAACCTTGATTCCAGTTTGTGTTTCATCCAGTCCAGTGTTTCTCATGATGTACTCTGCATATAAGTTAAATAAGCAGGATGACAATATACAGTCTTGATGTACTCCTTTCCCAATTTAGAACCGGTCTGTTGTTCCATGTCCGTTTCTAACTGTTGCTTCTTGACCTGCATACAGATTTCTCAGGAGGCAGGTAAGGTGCTCTGGTATTCCCATCTCTTTAAGAATTTTCCACACTGGTAATAACAAACACCCTCTTCCAATAACACAAGAGAAGACTCTACACATGGACATCACCAGATGGTCAATACCAAAATCAGATTGATTATATTCTTTGCAGCCAAAGAAGGAGAAGCTCTATACAGTCAGGAAAAACAAGACCAGTAGCTAACTGTGGCTCAGATAATGAACTCATTGCCAAATTCAGACTTGAAGAAAGTAGGGAAAATCACTAGACCATTCAGGTATGACCTAAATTGAATCCCTTATGATTATACAATAGAAGTGACAAATAGATTTAAGGAACTAGATCTGATAGACAGAGTGCCTCAAGAACTATGGGCAGAGGTTCATGACATTGTACAGGAGGCAATGATCAAGACCTTCCCCAAGAAAAAGAAATGCAAAAAAGCAAAACAGTTGTCTGAGGAGGCCTTACAAATAGTTGAGAAAAGAAGAGAAGCAAAAGGAAAAGGAGAAAAGGAAAGATATTCCCATCTGAATGCAGAGTTCCAAAGAATAGCAAGGAGAGATAAAAAAAAGCCTTCCTCAGTGATCAGTGCAAAGAAACAGAGGAAAACAATAGAATGGGAAAGACTAGAGATCTGTTCAACAAAATTAGAGATACCAAGGGAACATTTCATGCAAAGATGAGCTCAATAAAGGACAGAAATGGTATGGACCTAACAGAAGCAGAAGATATTAAGAAGAGGTGGCAAGAATACACAGAATGACTATACAAAAAGACCTTAAGGGCTCAGATAACGACACTCTAGTTGAGTGTCGTCATTCACCTAGAGCCAGAGAACCTGGAATGCAAAGTCAAGTGGGCCTTGGGAAGCATCAGCACGAACAAAACTAGTGGACGTGATGGAATCCCCGTTGAGCTATTTCAAATCCTGTAAGATGCTGCTGTGAAAGCGCTGCACTCAATATGCCAGCAAACCTGGAAAACTCAGCAGTGCCCACAGGACTGGAAAAGGTCAGTTTTCATTCCAATCCCAAAGAAAGGCAATGCCAAAGAATACTCAAACTACCGCACAATTGCACTCATCTCACACGCTAGCAAAGAAATGCTCAAAATTCTCCCAGCCAGGCTTCAACACTATATGAACCGTAAACTTGCAGATGTTTAGCTGGATTTAGAAAAGGCAGAGGAACCAACGATCAAATTCCCAACATCTGTTGGATCATCAGAAAAGCAAGAGAGTTCCAGAAAAACATCTACTTCTGTTTCGTTGACTATGCCAAAGTCTTTGACCGTGTGGATCACAGCAAACTGTGGAAAATTCTTCAATAGACGGGAATCCCAGACCACCTTATAGCAACGGAAACCATCAGCAAAGTGAAAAGACCACTGACTGGATGGGAGAAAATGTCTGCAAGTCAGGTATCTGATAGGAACTAACGTCCAAAAACTGTAAAGAACTGATGCAACTCAATAGCAAAACCCATAACCCGGATTTAAAAATGGGCAGGGGATCTAGAAAGATGTTTTATTCAAAGAAGACATACCAAGGGTGAATAGGCACATAAGAAGATCCACATCATTAATCATCAGGGAAATAAAAATCAAAACCATCACTAGGTACCACCTCATACCAGCTGGAAGGGCCGTCATTAAAAGGCAGACAAACAACAAATACTGGAGTGGGTGTGGAGAAAAGGGGGTCCTCCTACATTGTGGGGGGATGTTACTGAAGCAGCCAGGATAGAAAACAGTATGGGGGTTCCTCAAATAACTGAACAACAGAACCACTACGTGACCCAGTAGTTCCCCTTCTGGGTGTTCACCTAAAGAAAATGAAAACACAAACTCAAAGATGTCTCTGCACCCCCATCTTCTTTGCAGCATTATTTACCACAGCCAAGACATGGAAACAACCTCAGTGTCCACTGACAAACGAAAGGATAAGGAAATTGTGGCTTATATACAAGGGAGTATTATTCAGACATAAAGAAGAATGGAGTCCTGTCACTTGAAACAGCGTGGGTGGACCTTGCAGGGACATGTCAGTGAACTGAGTTAGACAGACAGACAAATGCCGTATGATCTCACTTACATGTGGAGCAGAGAAACAAAAATAAACTACCCCCACCCCACACGCTGACAGGTACAGAGAACAGACTGGTGGTTGCCAAACGCAGGAGGTGGGGGTGGGAGACATGCGGGAAGGCAGTCAGAAGGCAAAAAGGGAAAATATTTGACTACAGAACTGTTTGTAGCCCAGTAAGTTCTCCGGGCATGGCACCCCCTCACCCACCTGATTGTAAGCCTCACAAGCATCCTGTTCTAATAAATCACTTCTTATCAAATGAAAGGGAAAATAAAGTAAAATGAAGATGTAATTTTAAGAAGTGAAATGCTTGTCCCCGAGATCACTGCTGACATCACCGATGGGGCCTCCCCAGAAGCCCAGGGTCACCAGGTCTCCCTCAGGGGCCTCTGTGCAGAAGCGCATCTGCTGGAGCCTGCTGGCTGGGAGACAGTCAGTAAACTGCTCTGGACAACCAGGCAAGAGGCCGGCAGAGACTTGCCCAGTGGGCTGTCGGGGGGAGTCAGGGGGGACCGGGGCACCCGGGCTGGAGAGGACTGAGCCAGGGGGCGGGGGTGGGGGGAGGGCTGAGCGGGGCCGGGGCCTGACGCCCCCCGTCACTGCTGTCACCCAGGCTGTGGGACTTGGGGCCAGAGCCCACCCTCGCCCGAGCCCCCAGCCTGCCTGGCTGGGGACGGCGCGTCATCAGAACACCCTAACTGAGGCTGTCCTTTCTTCCTGGGTCCTCTGGGGAGGAAGGCTTGCTCTTGTGTCCCAGTCAGATCTTGCTGTGTAACAAGTCACACCACAACCCAGGGGCCCGAAAGCGCCACCATATCCCACAAGGCCCGGGGTTGGTTGGGCAGCTCTGCTGATCTCAGTGGGTGCAGGGGGCAGACTGGGGGGCTCAGTCACACCTCTGGGGCCATGGGGGTCCGAGGGCAGCTCCACTGACTTGGGCAGGGGCTCGTAAGTGGGAGGGCGGGCTGGGTGCAGGCTGTCCTAGGAGGCTGGCACCTCTCTCCTGGCTCCTATCACCAGCGGCCAGAGCTTGTTCACGTGGAGTTCAGGCTCTACAGGTTCAGAGCTGCACGGTACAGTTTCTACTTGGTCTGTGGTCACAGCACGTCACCAGGCGGCCCAGGACGATGGGGAAGTGGACCCTGTGTCATGATGGGCAGAGGCGCAAAGCCACATCACATGGGGTGCAGAGCCAGGGGAATGAGGACCTGGGGCCAGGTCACACCTGCCCACCTCACCTTGTGACCAGCGGACCGGAGCCACAACTGCTGCTGGCCGGCCAGAGGCCCTTCGCCAATGGGGCGCTCCGTCCACTTGGCCCTCGGGGAGCCCACAGGCCAGGAGGGCTTTGGGGGGCCCTGCCTCCTGCCTTCTGGTGCTGGAGGCGGAAGACAGAGAGCCTTGCCAAACACAGGCCGCCGGCGGGACAGGGGCCGGGAGAAGACAGGGGGCCTCCAGTCCCGAGTCTCCTGGGCCCAGATAGTGTTTCTCACCGCTTTCCAGCTGGCAGCGGATGCCCCGGGGGAAGGGAGGACATGGGCGCCGAGCTTGGGTTCAGGGGATGCTGGGGAGGACCGGCCCCACTTCAGGGGCCGAGGCTCCCGCGGGCCCAGGGCTGGGACCAGACATCGACCAGGACGTAAATATTCTGATCCGAGGCCTGCGTGCCAGACCGACGTCGACCAGGACGTATGTGTCCAGAGATGGAGCGCGCTGGGCCTCGCAGTCCAGGCACTGGGGCTGGACAGTGGTTGAGGAAGGAGGGCTGGCCTGGATCTGGCGGGGAGAGCGCCAGCCCCGTGCCAATCCTGGATCACCGTCCACGTGCTGGTGCGGCTGTGACAACACTCTGGAGCTGAGCTCTCCCACTTCCTAATAACCCCCAGGAACAGAGCGCCCACAGCGAGACTCAGGACACGCCTGTGCTCGGCGGTGTGCGCGCACGCCCTGCTTCCCGGGAGGAAACCGCGGGGAAGACCGTCCACTCTTCATCCGGGACAGGCATGCGGAAGCACCAGAGCGGGCGGCTGTCCCTGGCCCCTCGGGCTGGTCCTCCCGCCTGGTGCCGGGGGTGGGGGTGGCCCTGCGCCTCCTGCCGGGCATCCTTGCTGCAGGCCTGCTCCACTGCCTGGTCTGTGGGGTGCGCGGGAGCTGGCCTGGCTGCCCCCGCACCCCCACATGCAGAGGGAGAAGGAAACCGGCCACAGGCCCGCGCCGTCCTCAGTGCAGGAGGCTCTGACGCGCCAAGGGTCCCCCAGCGTGCTGGTGCTTGAGATGCCTGGAAGGGAGCCATGCTCACTGCCCCACCACGGTCTGCAGGGAGAAGTCACCGCCTACAAGCGATGTCTCAGGTCCTCCAAGGCTCCAAGCAGAAGCCTCGACCCCCTTGGTCACACTCGTTAACCTCCCTTCTTTTAGACCCGGAGCACGGCGGCCCGCATCTTGCCAGGCAGCGGAATCCAATTGGAGCTTTGGGACGTCATTGGTTTTCTGGTACTCGTGGAAAGGGGCCTGCTTCCACTGATGAAGTGGTGTGATGTTTCCTGTTAGGTACACACCAAATATAAATGAAGGAAATAGAAAACTAAAAGAAGATTTACATATGAATTGACAGGAACCAACATTGAGCAAGTCTGATATGAGAAGGGAGGGAAGATGTGAAGGGAGACCTGGCTCAGGCTCGTCCTCACTGAGCTGTAGGGCGGGCAGTGTCTTGGGACTGCCCGAGTCACCCCAGCCTCCGGCTCCTGCGTTGACACGCCTGGCCCAGGGTGGGGGTCTGGCTGCTGATGGCTTTCTGGGGCCTCTGGGCTGCATCTGCAGTTGGGACTCGGGGGTGTGTTGTGGGGGGTTGGGGGGTGGATGTGGATGGGCCGAAGTCCACCTCTTGGGAAGTGTCCATTCTTGCTGAGGCCCGAGGGCGGGCTGTGGTCCTGGCCCACTCCCCAGTTAAATCTTGATAAAGTGAAGTTGCTTAGTCGCCCATGGACTGTAGCATACCAGGCTCCTTCGTCTATGGAGTTCTCCAGGCCAGAATACTGGAGTGGGCAGCCTTTCGCTTCTCCAGGGGATCTTCCCAACCCAGGGATTGAACCCAGGTCTCCCGCATTGCAGGTGACTTCTTTAACCAGTTGAGACACAAAGGAAGCCCAGGGATGCTGGAGTGGGTAGCGTCTCCCATCTCCAGTGGATCTTCCCAACCCAGGAATTGAACTGGAGTCTCCTGCATTGCAGGTGGATTCTTTACCAGCTGAGCTACCAGGGAAGCCTGAGAATACTGGAGTGGGTAGCCTTTCCCTTCTCCAGCGGATCTTGCCGACCAGGGATCGAACCTGGGTCTCCTGCTTTGCAGACAGAGGCTTCACCGTCTGAGCCACCAGGGAAGCCCAGGGAAATCTTGATAGCGGTGTCCTAGGTGTGGAGCCTGTCCAGGGTCCCCCACTTGCGGGGGGGCTTATCCTCCCTCACACCTGGTCCATCAGGACGCTTCTGGGTGCGTGGACCGAGGGTGGGATGGCTGGTCTAACAGGGTGGAGTGAGTCCTCCCTTCCTTCCCTGCGGGACTGCAGTCCGGGCCGGTGGGTCTGGGTTAAGTCTGACCCAATCACCTAACTCCATTTAACAAGCCTTTTCCTCTCCCTTTGTTTTTGCCATTCTTACATGTGTCACTAGGTATTGGCATAGGAGGTTCGGAGACCCCACCCTAACCCTAACCCTAACCCTAACCCTAACCCTAACCCTAACCCATTACAATGCTGGGGCACCGGCTGGCCTCACCGCACAGGGCGGCAGGCTCTGCCCACCCCCGCGGCAGCCCGCAGGGGGCTAAGGCGACGTGCAGATGGGAGACCCCCTGCCACGCTCCGGGCCGGCTCTGTGATGGGGCACCTCCTGTGCTCGCACTTATTGTGAAGCAAGGGAGGACTCTGTGCACAGCTCAGCATGAGCTCTGACTGTAAAAAAAGCGAAGCCTATTCACAGGAAAACGGCTCAGAGCCCTGGATCCGGCCGGAGCAAGGCTTTCAGCCAGACCCACTGGGGCTTGAGTTCTGGGCCCGTGTCTTACTCTGTCTCACTTGCTGCGTTGGAAGTTGCTCAGCGGTACCTTCTTTAACAAGGACAGAACGCGGGCCAGGCCCAGGGCCGCCCTCTGTCAGACGGGGATCAAAAGGGACCCCGCGGTGGGTGCCTGACACGGGTGGCCTCAGTCTGGTCAGTCGGCAATGGCTGTCACTGTTTAGAACGAGATTGGACGCACTTGGGGGCATGACCCATTAATTCGCTCGCTTGTCAGTAATCGCCACTTGATCCCACCGCACTCTTCTCAGACCTCGACTAAAGGAACATAACAAGACGGCTGCCGGCCCCAGGTCCCGGGCCTGGGCTCTGAGCTGGCAGCTGCAGACCCTCTTCACCTCCAGCTCAGCGAGCTCAAGCCCAGGGCGCCCCGCCTGCCCTGGGCTCCCCGCCCCCTGCCCCACCAGGGGCTCCCTGTCCCTCGGATCTCTCCCGGGCAACACGACGCTCACCCCTTGCCCTCCACCCTGGACGGTGCTCTGGGGGACGTCCCTCTCCTCTCCAGCCCCTGCGGCAGAGCCTACAACCAGCCCAGGCATTTCTGCCCTCAAGGGCGGGGGCTCTGCTCCCGCCTGGGCTGGAGAGGAGGGTCCCTGCCTGTCTCTCCAGCCCGGGGCCGGACCCGCTGCAGGAGCCTAATCGATGACCACTGGGGGGCCTGCGGCAGGCCTGCAGGACTCTGCTCTGGGTGGTCCCCTCACTCCCCACCATCGCCCTGGTGCTCCTCACACCTTGACGGGCCACCATCAGGGACTCAGCGGGGCGTCTGCTCTCTGCCCCGTTCCCCCCTGCCCGAAGATTCGCGTCACATGGTCAGGCAGCACACGGTTGGTCTCTAGTGAGGGAGGCTCCCGCCATCCGCCACGAGGAACCTTCAGTCACTCCCCATGAGCCGGGTTTCTCCAGGAGCCCCAGGCTCCCTCTATGTGGATGCACACGCTTTCCTGAGTGTGGTGCGGGGTCCCAGGAAGGAGGGAGGGGGACAGGGCAGCAGAGACAGAACCCACCCCAGCTGTAGCAGTTAGCTGAGGCCTGTGACAAGCCCCCAGGAGCCGCTGGAAACCCTGCCCCCGACGGCCTGACCCCGGTCTGCCTCCCTGAGTCCGCTCACCGTCCCTCACACGGATCCGGGGCAGAGGAGGACTGCGTGTGCCCAGGGGCCGCCTCGCAAGGCTGTCACTCTTGTCTGCCCCGATGCTGCAGGCATTCGGTCCTCTGGGCTATGTCTCTCCTGGCCCTTCCTTCCTGCAATTCAGGTTTTGAACAGTAAGCAGAGGCAAGAATCTATAAAAAGGAACTATGGGGTTACACCAGGGATTCCTAGAAGTCATGGAAGCTTACTTTAAAAAGTCTCACGGCAAACGGAAACTTTATAGCTGTATTTACAGAGGAAGCAGACGTTCCCCGGGCACTTCCCACAGGCCTAGCAGGAGGTCCAGAGAGGGAGAGACAGCTGCTAAGGGGCACACCGCCATGCCGAGACCCAAGTGCTCTCTTGGGCCTCTCACACCCAGGATGGGTGCCCAGGCTGGGGCTGCAAGACCCACTGGCCTCAAGTGTGGCTGTGGCCCCTGACTCCTGGTGGACGGGGGCCGAGATGGGGCAGGCGGGGCTTCCAGACCCAGGCGTCCTTCCTGGCCAGACCAGAGGGTCCCTGCAGCCCCTTTGAGATTGGCCTCATGGGGTGGGGGGGTCAGGCCTTCACCTTGAGTGGCTGCGGGAGCTCGTCCCCTTTTCTGGGCAGCGCAGACGCCCACTCGCTGGGCTGGCCTCCCAGACCCATTCACTGACCACCTTAGGGGTCCCTAGGGCTCGCGGCTGCTCCCTGCACCCAGGGGCCAGCCCTCTTATGCCCCTCCGCCCTAGACGTGCAGATACAGCATCCCAAGGCACACACGGCCCTCGGAGACCGGGGCGACCCATCACCCTCAGCTTCAGCAGCACCCTGATTTTTTCCGCCAGTTTCACAAGCCGTGGGTCAATGAGACGGGATCTCATTGGTTCCGTGTGCATCTCCCTGACGACCGGCGCCAGGGTTGGCGTCTCCCATTTCCTTTCCGAGAGCTCACGTCCTCCGGCTGTCTCCTAGGTGCTCATCTCTTCCTGTTACTGAGATGCGTTGTTTGCACACTGGACACTTGGGACAGACCCCTCTGTGGAGGGCAGGGTGCTGGTTCAGCCTTCCGCCAGGGGCGGGACTGGGAGTCAGGGCCCCCTCCCTGGGCACAGCCGGGTCTCGGAGCATGGAGGAGCCGCCTGGTCCAGCCCCACAGCCGCTCTGCCAACCTGCCCCCTGCCCTCACCATTTCCCACCTGGCTTGAGCAGCCAGGCCCCACATCAGGCAGCAGGCCTCCTGGGCTGGGGGCTCAGGAGGTGACAGGCTGTCCCGTCAGCAGCCACACGGAGCACCTGGATGCAAAGCTCCATCCACTGGACGTGGAGACCAGGGCAAGGGCCGACAGCCACACCGAGCCCCTCAAGCCACGTGCCGCGGGTGTGGGTGCGGGAAGCGGCTGACCACACTCCCAGCCCCGCCTCACACACCATAGACAAAACCCAAGAAGAGAGCCCGAGTGGTCCAGGTGCACAGCGAGGCGGGACCCTCCTCCGTCCCTGGAGGGGCAGCGGCTGCCCAGGCGTTTGGCCGAGCACTCGTCTGGGTGCTGCCGTGGAGGCGGGGGTGGTTAGCTTCGTCCATCTGCTGACCCAAACTGCCCGGCCCGGCCCCTGGGCCTGTCTAAGCAGGGAAGGACCCCACATGGACCCGTGCCTTCCCCAAGGATGAAGATAGTTTCCAATCTTGTCAATGGCGGGCCCTGCAGACCTTGGGGCTGCCCGGCAGCCCTACAGCCACCTGCAGTTAGGCTTCGCTCTCTGTCTCCGGATCTGTGCGTGCGTGCGTGCTACAACGCTTCATTCGTGTCCAACTCTGTGCCCCCATGGATGTAGCCCGCCAGGCTCCTCTGTCCATGGGACTCTCCAGACGAGAATACCGGAGCTGGTCGCCATGCCCTTCTCATCTCTGTCTGGGTCTGCCTACTACCAGTTCTAATTCTCCATGAAGTCCTGACTAATGCAGGCAAATATGCAGGAAATACTTAACTGGGAGAGCGGACAAGAAGCACATCTGCTCCAGTCGGCAGAGATACCTTCCCAAGACGTGTCTGGGCACCCAGACCTCGGGAGCTTGACCAGAGCTGGCCAGGGTCCGTGGTCTGGATGGCACGGTCAGTGCAACGGTCGTCCAGAACGCAGGCCCCCAGCCTCGGACGAGCAAGGGCACCGTGCAGAGGAGCAGAGGCGGATGGGGCCTCGTCTTGAACCCGGCTGGTCAAGGAGATGGGCTCGAGGGAGTGCAGTTGTCAGCGCTGCTTGCTTCCCAGGCGGCCAGTCCACAGGCAGGAGCACAGACCCAGAGGAGAGTCCTGTCCAGGGCGCCAGGCTCAGACAGACCTTGAGGGCAAGGCCAGTGAGGCCAGCTCATTAGCAGCCAGAGCAAGTCCAGGGGCTTGTCACCAGCAGCGCCACAGCTGTGCAGGACACCCGTGGCCTTCGTACCCTTGGTGGAGGGTTGTCCTTGAGACCAGCACCAAGGGTGCTTCTGCTGGAGGTAGGCTGCGGTTTATTTTTCTTGTTTATCCAAGAAGCTATTTTTGTTCATTAAAACCTAGTTACTCGCTGTATCTAGCCAGGATCCTGGAGTGCGCGCTTGGTTAATTTGAGCGAGCAGAGCTTTGACGAAGTAATTTTATTGTCCTATGGGATTGGCCGGCTTATGCCAAGCCTCACTCTTTCCGTTGAAATGGAGTTAATTTTCGCTGAAATTGCTTCTCAGCAGACAAACGCATTCCCCATCATTGAGGGTTTATGCTTCTGCAGTTCTATTATTCCCTAATTTACGCACCAGGGCAGCACAGGATCCGTGCCCTACAGATGGAGCCTCCGGCAAGGTGGAGGGAGGCGGGGGGGGGGGGGGGGGGGGGGCGGGCACCCACTCAGCACCACATGCCTTGTCGGAATCGGCCCTCAGCTCCAGTCATTAGCCACGCAACGGTCGGTGCAGCTGCAGCCCCTGTGTGCCCAGCCCGGTGCCCAGCACAGCAGGAGGACACAAGGAGGTCGGGGGTGAGACTCCTGCCTTTGGAAACCTCAGTGAGACTTGATCCCGAGACCCAGAAACCACGCAGACAAAGAGGACTCGGGCTCGGCCCTGGTCCAGGATACAAAGGTGGTCACACCTTCCTGTGGGACCTGGAAAAGGAAGGGCGTGGCCCGTGCAGGGGACGTGCTGTGAGGAGCCCTGAAGCCTCTGTGAACTTTAGGAGGGGCTGCGGAGTGGGCAGGGCTGGAGGGACTGATCGAAGGGGTCACCAGGGGCACAAAGACCCCAGCGGACTTCAGAGAGGAGGTCAGGCCAGGGCCGGGGTTATCTGAGGCATAAAGGGGGCCCAAGGTAAGATCAAGGCTGAGGGAGGGTCCTTGGGCCCCCAGGCCAGCCACGGCCAGCACCACGGATAGCTCCACCCCAGCAGAGGCTGGTGCGGGAGAGGGCGTCAACGTCCGGCCCTAGCGGGGTGAGACGGTGTGTCTAAACCCTTGTTCTCTAATTCAGCCCTGGCTGGGAATGAAACTAGCAGAAGCTGTGGGCTTTGCTTGCAGTTAATGAAGAACCTTGAAAAAAAATGGGAATCTGTTGACACAGATGCTTTGAGAAGACACGCAATAAGCTGGCCGTTACATCTTGTTAGATGGATTAGGAGAGCGCTGGGAATATTTGCATACCAATTACCGTAAAATTCAAGTTCAATCTATACTTATTTTAAGTCTTGCCTTCAGAAAGTTGGGCTTCTGTCTACATCTGTTTGCTAAGAAGATCCATTTTTCTGTAATACTGAAATATTGTCATAAGAGTTTCAAAAAGTGTTGACTTGTAACACTGAGATTAAAAATGTTTATTAGGGGAAAAAAGCTACATTTGTTAAAATGTGTGTACAAGGAAAGCATTCATGCAAAGTTACGCATTTACCTTGATGAAATTAACCCCCTACTTCCCTCACTAGTCCAGAAACCACAGCCAACTCGGATGCGTGTATAAGAGAAAGCTGACTTCCGTACTATTAGGAACACGGCAAAATGTACATTTCCATGTGAAACGTATCTGCAGTTCAGCTAAATGACTCGAACGTTCTGACCGTTAAACTCAACTCATAATCTTTATTCACGGGGGCCAGGGGTGCCTGGCCCGGGCTCAGGAATCACATAGCTTATGTAGACCCACAGGGAACCTGCGGCTTCTTGCCGTCTCAGGCCCAAGCGCCCTGTCCCTGGAGCTCTGCCCACGGGGATGGCGCAGTTTCAATTTCACTCTCGAGTACTGAGTTGTCTCTGCATTAGCTACCTGAAAGTTTCAGGTTTCGCTTTAGAGCTGAGCTAGGCTCTGAAAACATCTGAGGTGCATGCGGGCTTCTGCCTTTTGACTTGGACCCGAAGTCCCATTGCTAACTTATGCCTGGTTAACGTGGGTACCAGTCCAGACTGCGAGCCTCCACGAGACCTAGCACAAAACAGGACTCACGGATTGTCTGACCACCTGGTGAACCAGTGGATGAATGAATGAGTGAGTGAATTTTAAAATGTAAAAACTGAAGGAGCAGCTAAGTTTGGTCTGTGAAAATGAAGCACAGAGCCCTCAGCCACGCGGAGCTGGGGGTCCACTGAAGGGAGGGTCTCTCGCACACCTCGCCCCCTGACACCACGGCCCACAGACCAGCAGGAACAGGAAAGGACACCTCCCTCTGACCTAGTGACACACTGCACCCCAGCCCGCCGCAGCTGCAGGGCCTCTACAGGGACCCCGATCTCCCCAGGTGTGTTTTTCTTGGAGCTCACTTTGAAGACCTCCGCTCTAAAACACACTGAATGCAATGCCATTCCAACTGGCACCTTGAGGCTTCCCGGCATATTCGTGACTCCAAAACCGCGTCTTTACAAAAGACCACCACTGTGCTGACTGAGGTCAGTCAGCGGGTGGGACAGGACGGGAGGCAGGGAGGCGCTCCACCCCGCCCCTCCTCGGGCCCCTCCCCCCCCCCTCCTCCAGGCGGTCCTCCCCTGCCCCTCCTCAAGGCTCCTCCCCTGCTCCTCCTCCAGGCTGTCCTCCCCTGCTCCTCCTCCAGGCTGTCCTCCCCTGCTCCTCCTCAAGGCTCCTCTCCCGCCCCTCCTCCAGGCTGTCCTCCCCTGCTCCTCCTCCAGGCTGTCCTCCCCTGCTCCTCCTCCAGGCTGTCCTCCCCCGAGGCACACCCTCTGTACCGTCCTCCCTGCTCCAATCTCTCCAGAACATCCTGTTCCCTGAACCTCTCCCCACTCACTGCTCCCCTGACCTATCAGAACCTGCCCCTTTGCATCGGACCCTCTGAAGGGCCAGCACGAAGCCCCTCAGGTCCCATGTCCCTGGGTTGAGGGCCAAGCTCCGAGCCACAGTCACAGATTCTCCTCGAGCCCCTGAAGGTCCTCAAAGACCCGCCAAGGAGCTTAACACCATCGTCCTGGCCGACCAGCGGGGGCTCAGACTTAACACAGTCATCCGAGCTGACCAGTCTTCCAGGCCAACCAGCCGGGGGCTCAGACCAAGACTGGGTGGCTTAACACAGTTGTCGGGGCTGACCAGTCACGGGCTCAGACTTAACATGGTCATCCAGGCTGACCAGCCGTCCAGGCCGACCAGAGGGTGTTCAGACTTCACACAGTCTTCCAGGCTGACCAGCTTGGTGCTCAGACTGAGACCTGCGAGTTCACAGACTCAGAGATAAGGGCCACGCCCGATGCTGGCTGAACAGAGCAGCTGCAGACGGGACCCAGCCCTGCCTTGTTGTGGGACCAGGCCTGCAACCCCAGATGGCCTCACATGGCAACCCTCGGGCTTCTCAAAGACTGACCGAAATGAGGCCCGGGGGGCACTCAGAAATCCAGGGCGCCTGTGGACAACCACTGCAGCGGACTCCAGGTGGGTTTTAGAGCTGTTTTCTCCCAGGGATGTCGGATCCACTTGGGTAGGTGGGCAGACCTCAAGTCTGTGTCCGCTAAAGGGCTCAGCCAGGACTTTCTCTCTCAGTTAAGGGAACCAGAACAGACCAGCAAACTATGTCCACTCCAGACTTAGTTATCGGCAAACCAAGTAGCCTGCACCCTGATGATTCTACGAAGAAAAAGACCATTGAAATCCTTTGTATCCAACTACAACAGTTAGGGTGCCCCAAGCAAAGCTCTCCCAATCACGTCCTAAGAGGACAGGACGTTGGTTTCGAGAAACCAAGTCTTCAGTCACTCGACTCATCCTTCCAAAGCCCTGGCACTCCCCAGTGCTGGACGGGCTCCAAGCCTCCCGCTGAACGGGCTCAGAAACAGCCCTGCAGACCGGGGGTGGGTTTCTACCCCTCTTCATAGACACCAGAGCTGCAATCAGAGCTCAACCCTCTGCCGTGGGGCAGTGCCTGCCTTGGAGAACCATTCCAGGCCCGGGGTCTCCAACAGACCTCAGCAAGTCATGAAGAAAGACACTGTGTCCACACACCCGTGGCCCTCCGGCAGGAGTGGATGGGTCGTGCCTTCCCGCCCCAGGCTGACACGCTCTTCAAAGCACCGCAGGTCGAGACTGTTAACACAAGCGTCCGGGCGTCCACGCTGCTTTGCCCAGCCATGAATTCTCAGTAGACGGCATCAGACAAACATACGGCATGATATGGGAAGATGCTGGACCCCGGGCTGGGGTCGTGTTCCCAAAATACCGTTCCCGCCCAGGTGCTCCTCGCCTGGCGGACCACTTGAGCTTGGCAAGTGGGCTTCACAGAGCCACCCTGTCCACAGGCATACTGTGCTGAAGCCTTCCGTGCAGACAGGCCCCTGTACCCCTGGTAGCTAGGGTCCTACGGGGAAGGTCGTCCTCCCCAGGGAGCGCCCCCCCTCCAAACCTCACAGCCGTCGGGGACCCACTCTACCAGCCAGGAGCTTCGCGTCCGAGCTGTTCCATCCACTCCACAGCTGTTGTCACTGTGTCCATCACCTCCAGGCCTCAGGATGAGTCGCCTGCCCCAACAGCATCATCAGAACGCAATGGGCACAATTTGCAGAGACCTTTCAGAAGCCCCGACCGAGAGGTCTGCGGTTGCTCCACGCCCTTGGGGACCACCGGCTCTCTGGCCCCTGCCTCTCTGATCACAGCTGACGACAGGAGACGTACTTCAATACCGCAAGGTCCTCACTCGTTCACCGTGGGCCACGTGCGTCAACACGCTTTCCCCAAGGCATTCCTGGGAGGTGAAGACCTTCGGCATCACACCTTATAACCCAGAGGCCTTTTTTTATATTTATTTTACTTGAACGCTGATCACTTTACAGTACTGAGGTGGCTTTTGCCGTACATTGACACAAACCAGCCACAGGTGTCCACGCGTCCCCGTCCCGAACCCCCTCCCACCTCCCTCCCCATCGCATCCCTCGGGGTCTCCCAGTGCACCGGCCCTGAGCGCCCTGTCTCAGGCACCGAGCTGGACTGGCGATCTGTTTCACAGATGGTGATGCACGTGAGTCAGCGCTGCTCTCTCAATCTGGAGCTTGCGTCTCCTGGAATCTCCTCCTGCCTGCAGAGAGACTTCCACCTGGCTGGAAAGGCGCTGCGGACCTCCAAGGGGTATGCTCCTGGATCTGCGTCCACATCTAAGGGAGCACGGACCTGACGGGGCCCGCACACCAAGCAGAGCTTCTCCTCAGAGCCAAGAGTAAGCCTTCCAGGAACTGAAGCGGTGAAGGCCGAAGGAGGCAGCTCTCACAGGACAGCAGGACCAGGACTGGGCGTCTTTCCCCAGCGTTAACCCTCACCTTCTTTTCTCCCCTTTCTCTTAGAAAGACAATGAATGCTCTTATCTGCATTTCCCAGCCTGCTGCCACCGGGGGAAACCTTTCTGAGAACTGGGTCTGTCACCAGAACCTCTGGTCTGCCCGTGAGAACGGGGACCGTCTAGGAGGCCTGCTGTGAAAAAGAACCCCCTGGTGCAGCCTTTGGGGACAAAGCCCACAACACAGGATGGATCACACATTCCCCAAACACCACTGAGCCTCGGCTCCGAAGGGCAAACCCAGAAATCCCAGTGACTGGCACTGTGAAGCAGCAGACCACCCCGAGAGTCCCCCACGCACCCCCAGAGTTACGCTCGTCTGTGGAGGCGGGAACCCCCAGTGGGCCCGCGAGCGTTTGAACAGCGCGCACGGGGAGGCCAGCGTTTACTGGGATATTCAAGTGTCCCCGTTCGTGTCCACAACAACCCTGAAGCTTGGCGTTGGTCCCCTCACTAGACCTTCACCAGTGTCTTAAACACACGATGCGATTTTGCCTTTCCACCTTGAGTCAGTCAGTGCCGATGAGCGTTTGATCAGAAACCTCCCCAGATACCAGGAGAGCCGCCCGATGCTGCCGCCACGTGGGGCATGAGCCCCACAGCGATCACTGACCCACAGTCCTAAGCAGCTCCAGGGACCCGCATGCCCGCGCAAGGAGGCAGAGGCCGACTGCGGCCCCGGGAGACACGCCTGCAGAAGCGCGCTGCAGCCCCCTCTATCGGGGGGCAGGCACACTGTCAGCTGTTCAGCCAGCAACCCTCCTTCCTGTCTGGGGCCACGCTTAGGACCGTCACACGCACCGAACCCGCCACGCTGCCTTTAATTCCACTTTGCATAAATACGCAAAGACTTGGCACTTGTTGCCTGTCAAGCCCAGAAACGATGCCTTGAATAGAAAGATGCTCATCAACACTGAGATGACTGTGAGTTGATAACCTTCGTGAAATAGACCCTAAGAGTGGAAACACCCGAGGCTCCCCCTCCACCTTCCTTCTTACTCAAATGTGGCCTCACAAGCTTTACGATCACTAGGCACTTTCCCCTCTAACGTGGGACATGACATCTAGGAAAGGTCCCTGTTGGCCCCGAGGGACAAAACCTAATCCCACTAAAACTGGATGACCTGACTCTTGATTAGTTCGTGAGGCTTTCAAAGAAAGATCTTGATCAAAAGGGGAAAATGTGAAAATGAATCAGAGTAACCTACATCAAGGGCTTCCCTGGCGGCTCTGAGGGTAAAGAATCCGGCTGCAGTGCAGGAGAGCCAGGTTCGATCTCTGGGTCAGGAAGATCCCCTGCAGGAGGGCATGGCAACCCACTCCAGTGTTCTGGCCTAGAGAATCCCATGGACAGAGGAGCCTGGTGGGCTACAGTCCTCGGGGTCGCAAAGAGTTGGACAGGACTGAGCGACGAACACTTTCACTTCCTCCTGAAGTCAAACTGGGGCTGCGGCGCCATGAAGGGGGCCTCCCACGCGACACCCCCACCGCAGCTCACAGGCTCAGCGGGAAGAACCAAAGGCCCTGTCCTTGACTGGCTACAGCTGCCACCAAGGCGGGTAGAGAAAAACTGCCTCAGCAGCAGCACCCTGCTCGCAGGTTCTCCCACGACTAGCGAGCCGGGGCGCCACAGCTAGGGAGCCCTGCGTGCTGCAGCGAAGGCCCCGCGCAGCCACAAAGTAAGAACCAGCAAGCCGAAACCCACAGCGCGCTCACCTTCCCCCGGTCTCCTTAGACTCGCCTGCCATTTGCCACAGTTTGCTTGCTGGAATTGCAGCTCATCTTGGCTAGCTAGAGAGCTCATTATTCCAACCCCAAGGCCAACAGGACTCCAGGCCTCCTGGGGGAGCAAAATGTCTGAAATTCAAGAGGCGAATCACTCACGGTAGGGGGCAGGGGAAGGCAGCCTGTTGAGAACCAGTTCAGCCAGCATCTCACACGCAGCATCCCTTGGTGCCAGAGGCTGCCCAGAGCTGCCCAGTGAGGCAGGCGGGGTGGGCGGAGTCTGTCCACCCACCTGCGGGCCCCTGCAGGGGGAGAGGACGCCAACTGCCTGGGCTGTCTCCAGGGCAGGATCTAAAGTTAGACAAACCTTCTGGGAGTCGAGTGGCCTTGGGGGGGGGGGCGGCTGGACCCCTGCTGTTGTCATACGGAAAACGAGGGGCCCCCTCATCAGGGCACAGGACCATCAGACACTGCACTGCGCGTGGCCCCAGAGGGTGCCAATACAGCCGCGAGCTTCTTCCAGCAAGCGACAGTAGCAGCTGCCCCCTGGCCGGGAGGCGACCAGCACCCTTGGCTACCACCCAAGCCCCGACTCCCAGACGCGGGGGAAGCAATGCCTCCCTCAGGGGGAGGCGGGACCCGCCATGGCAGGGATGCCGGTCCCCCAGCGGCCTGCACGCCCGCAGCCCCAGCCACACAGGGCGGAGGTCTGCATGCGCCCCTCTGGGGCTGCACGGGAGAGACCCGGGCCCTGCGCTGGGAGCGGACGTGGTGATGGGCTGGACGGGGCCCCATGGACACAGAGACGCCCCCAAGTGAGGAGGTGTGCCCGGCTCCCCTCCACGGGCGGGAAGTCCAGGCTTGGCATGAACGCCGGCCACCGGAGACCCGGGTGTGAGCACCTTTCCCGACACGCAGTGGGACCGCCAGTAACAGCGGGGAGGCCGTGGTCTCTCCTAGACCGTCCGCAACTCCCTCCCACCGCCTCGCGAGGGCGGGCTCCCCGAGGTCGGAGGCCAATGCGGATGCCAGCCCAGCACCGGGTCCAGCGCCCCCTGGGGCTTCCTTCACCTCCAGAACTTGTGTCTCAGTGTTTCTTATCGCCTCTTAACCAAATTAATATATGTTCATGGTGAAAAAAAAGGAAAGAAAAAAACAATCCCTGAACATGTGGAAGCATGGAAAGAAAACAGTAAATCATTCGCAAAACCATCGCTGTTGTCAACATTCGGGAGTATTTCTCTTGCGGGTTTCTTTCTGTGAACATGCACACACACGTCATAAACCACTTGGATCACATCATCTGTCAGGCTTCACTGCGTGCTTTGACTTAATCTTTCCCCAGCTCGTCAGCATGTCTCTGAAAGCACACTCGGACGCCTCCAGGACATTTCCTGGCGGGGCACGGCCTTGTCGACGGCTCTGGGGACGCGGCTCTCGCTGACGCGGGGCTGTGGGGCTCGTGCTCAGCTGGGCACACAAGGGGAGCACGCTCGTCTACCTGCTTCTCTCCTTGACGCCCCCGAGCCCCTCCTCAGACGGCAGAGACTTTGACCCGGCCTTTTCCAGGGTGATTCTGGTTCCCAAGACCAGAACCCTCCCTGCCTCAGGACGCGGGGCTGGGGGTGTCCTTGCTGCCAAGGCTGTGGCCACCGCGGGCGCAGCGTCCCCAGGGCCTGCGGGCAGGGATGAGGGACACGGCGCGCGTGGGCCGGCGGAGACCCAGGCCCAGCTACACGCAGCGCACAGCCCGGCCACGCTGGGAGGACAGACACGCAGGCAGTGACCCCGTGGTGCCGCCCGTGGGGAGAAAAGGGACACAGAGCGGCGTCACACAGGCGCTTATGGGTCCTCCCTGGGAAGTTACACTGACTGTGAGCAGAGATCTCTGGCTCACGGAACCCTGGGTGATTTTTAGTTTAACTGTGCATCTGTTACAGCTTTTGCATAGAATATGCATTACTTTAATAAAAACAACAATCTGTTTAGAAGTCTCTTTCTGTGCTGGCATAGGGTAAATTATCATTTCTATTTACTTCTCTTTCTTTTTTAGTTTTCCCCCCGAACACTGAAATCCTCCCATCCGCCTGTAAGTTACTTTGGTGCGAGTTGAGGATCTGTCTGTGTTTTTTTTTTTTCAGAGTGATTTCATCAGCGCTCCCATAGCATTTGGAAAAAGAAATGGCAGCCTGCTCCAGTATCCTTGCCTGGAGAATCCCATGGACAGAGGAGCCTGGCGGGCTGCAGTCCATGGGGTTGCAAGAGTCGGACACGACTGAGCGACTAAATCAGACTGTCACCACCAGCACTCACTGGACCCAGCCTTTTTCTCGGGTGGATTTCTCTTTCCTTGCTGCCTGTAGTTACAAGCTCTGCGGGGGCAAGTGTGGGGCATTCCCCCTTTCCCACTCGTCTGCTCAGCCGCCCTGGCGCCTGAGCGTGTTGTCAGGAGCGCGGGCCCACCCTCTCATCCCTCTGTGTGTGTCTTCACACAGACTCTGCAGCCACTCTGTCCAGTCTGAAGTCCATCTTACAGGGGTTTAAGACGAGGCTGCACATTTGAGCCAGCACGCCTGCCATTCAGGGGCCTGGCTGTGTCTTCACACGTTTGCCGTCTCTAACGTCTGTCATCACCTTTGACTAGTACTGTGGTCTTCTAAGAAACATCAGTGACCAAAGAGAAATGTTTCCGTCTAATTAAAGTTTCTTTAAAAATAACAAGCTGGAAGCCCTTCGCAGTTAAACCGAGACAACTACAGCTGCTCTCAGAGGAATAGTTGCAGCTGTGATTCTTTCAGTATAAATAAGGAAAATGGAAACTTAGAATGTTATATAGTAGACAAGAAGAGTGGGAACTAAAGCATTTAAGAGATAGGAGGAAGGAAAAAATAGCAGCAGCAGAAGAATGTAAAAAAGAAAATCAAATTGTACCAGTTTTCTTAGGTCAGCCTCCCACAACAACAGAAATAAAAACAAATATAAACAAATGGGACCTAATCAAATACAAGCTTTTTCACAGCAAAGGAAACCATAAAAAAAAAAAAAATGAAAAGACAACCTACAGAGAAAATATCTGCAAATGACGTGACCAACGAGGGCTTAATCTCCAAAATAGACAGCTCACACCACACAGCAAGAAAAAACGACACAGTGGGCAGAAGACCGAAACGGGTGTTTCTCCGAAGACACCCAGGCGGCCAAAGGGCACGGGGAGAGACGCTGCAGCGGTGTGGGGGGAGCGCCCTCTTGCACCGCTGGTGGGGTGCCGGCAGGTGCAGCCACTGTGGGGGGCAGTGCGGAGGGTTCTCACAACGGAGAACTGCCGCATGGCCCAGCAGTCCCAGTCCTCAGCGCCCGCCCAGACACAGCTGTGGCTCAACAAGACACACGCACCCCGACGTCCACAGCAGCCAGGACACGGGGACAGCCTGAACACCCATCGACAGATGAGTGGATAAAGAAGACGTGGTGCACGTGGACAATGGAATACCACGCAGGCATGAAAGGGAACAAAACCGTGCCCTTTGTAGCGACGTGGATGCAACCGGAGATCATCACACGAAGCGAAGCCAGAAAGAGAAAGGCAAATGCCATGTGATGTCACTTACACGTGGGCCATACAGCGTGACACGTGGGCCCTACTGTGTGACGCGTGGGCCGTACGGCATGACAAATGGGCCCTACGGCGTGACGCGTGGGCCATACGGTGTGACACGTGGGCCGTACGGCGTGATGTGTGGGCCTTACAGTATGACATGAGGGCCCCACAGCATGACGCGTGGGCCTTACAGCGTGACGCGTGGGCCCCACGGTGTGATGCATGGGCCGTACAGCATGACACGTGGGCCCCACGGCGTGATGTGTGGGCCTTACAGTGTGACATGAGGGCCCCACAGCATGACGCGTGGGCCTTACAGTGTGACGCATGGGCCCCACGGTGTGACACAAGCGAACCTGTCTATGGACAGAGTCACGGGGCACTGAGAGCAGACTGAAGCCGCCAGAGGGGCAGGGGCTCGGGAGGGGTGCCGTGGGGGGAGGACGGGGTCAGCAGACTGAAGCCATTGTACACGCAGAGTGGATGGACGGGGACCTACTGCACAGCACAGGGAACTACACCCAATGTCCTGTGATAAACCATGATGACATGAAAAGGAAACACGCGACGGGCTTCCTTGGTGGCCCAGATGGTTGAGAGCCCACCTGCCCACACGGGAAGTGTGAGAGACCCGGGTTCCTCCCTGGGTCAGAAGATGCCCTGGAGAAGGGAATGGCAACCCACTCCAGTGTTCCTGCCTGGAGACCTCCGTGGACAGAGGAGCCTGGCGGACCAGCCCCTGGGGTCGCACAGAGCCAGACACGATGAGCAAGTGACACTTCTCACTTTAACACGTGTGTCACTGACTCACTTTGCTGTAAGCAGTGATCAGAGCACGCTGTGAGGACAAAACAAAGCTACGAGAGGAAGCCAGGAGATTTGATGGTGAGTTCGGCTCCAGCTGTGAGGGCAGACGGCTGTGCTTCTCTGTCAAGCCCCGCCATCCTGTCCTCAGAGTCCGAAGCTCCGTTCTTGGGTGCACACACATGCTGGGCTGCTCCTGTCTTCCTGGAGAACCGACGCCTTTGTCTGTGCAGAGCGCCTCTTGTTCTGTTAACAATCGTCCTATTCTCTGTTCTGAAGCCGCTGTTGTCAGGCGTTGATCTGACACTGCAGGGAGTGATCAGGATTTTATGGGATGTCTTCCTGCATTGATCTTCTCTACATCTTCATATTTAATGCCAATTTCTCATAGACAATACTTAGTTGGGCAAGAGCTAGTTATTCAGATGTATCAGAAGAAGAATGCAAACCTCTGGCCAAAGCAAAGCAAAACAAAAACAAAAGATGAGAGTCTATTTATGCAATTTGGGAAAATGTGGTTTTAGGAAGAGTTTCCCCCTCCCAACAGGAGATAAGGAGATACAGCCTAGAGACTGAAAGAGTGACACAAATTAGCTTCCCTGCAAGAATTTTAGTAACTAGGGCCTTTCAAAATAAGTATGAGCGCATGACACTACAGAAAGCAGATAACTAATAAAGATCTGCTGTAGGGCAGAGGGAACGCCACTCAATACTCTGTAATGGCCCATGTGGGAAAGAATCTAAGAAAGGGTGGACATGTGTATAGCTGATTCACCGTGCTGTCCACCTGAAATTACCGCAACCCTGCAAATCAATTATATGCCAACAAAAAATTAAAAATAAAATAGGCACGAGTGTGCGGCTGAGCACACCCAGACATCACTGGCCTAGCTATTTCTTGAGCGGCTTTTGCTCAGCAGTTCTACCCTTCCTCTTGCCCTCACCTCCCTCATCACAGGACATGATCTCTTACTCACTGTTGTCCCACTTTACCACTCACTGTCATAATTGTTAAATTAGAACAATGTAAACTGCATTTTAACTCAAAGGCCTTTACCCAAAGCTGTCAGATTGCTTCTCTCCAACCTAACTCACTGTCTCAAGATCTTTCTAAAACACACTTTATAAAATTTCAGTGTCTCCTGTTAGGAACAAACCTCCACAGAAGCAAGGATTCCCATGGTGTTGCTCTCTGGTGTGTTCCCAATGCCTTGAACACCACCTGGCATTCAGTGGGTGCTCCATTACTGCCTGTTCATGATAAACAAATGAGCTGCTCGGGGTGAGAAACTGTGGTAAAACAATAAATAGCACATCTGGTCTTTACCCAGATCCCAGCAAAGCGTCTGAAGCCCTTGGGTGATGGGAGCGCCTTGGCTAACGCGGTGACCGCTGCCGGACCCCAGCACACGCCACGGTCCAGGGTCCGTCACTCGAAGGTCCAGGCTGGGACCAAAAGCCTGAGCTCTGAGCCACCCAGCCCCAGACAGCAGAGGAGGGCTGAGACAGAGTCAGGCCTGCAACCAGGGACTGAACCAACCCCACCTCCCTAACGGAGCCCCAGCAAAAGCTCCTGGAAGAAGGCCCCGCTGGGGTGAGGGGTGTCCTGGTGGGAAACGCCGCGGTGGGCTAGAAGGGCGACGGGTTCGAAACCCTGAAAACTGCCAGAGTTCTGTGAAAAGACGTGAATAATCGAAGCAGATTCAAGCGAAGGCTGCAGGATGGCATCCAGCAGGAGCCGCGAGAGGAGATGGTGAATGTGCGCACGAGGGGCCACGGCCTCCGACGGCAGCTCGCCAGTGTGGACAGGCTGGATTTTAAATTCTTTCTCCAAACTTGGAGAGAGGGAGCGGATTCTTGGCTGCGTAAACCTCTGGTGGAGTTTCTCACTGCGTTGGCTCCAGGAACCGCTTCTTCCCGGGTCTGGTTTGGATCTGCCTCCTCTGGGCTGACTCCTCCCTTGCTTTCTGTCCCTGAAGGGTGAGGGGCTGCCCACGGCTCCACATGGGGTCTCGTTCCTGAAGGAGAGGGCTGGGGGCCCCCGACACCGGCTTAGAGCAGACAGGTCTCATAATGGAACCCGCATAAACCAGTTTATTTTAAAAACATGCCAGTCCACGAGGAGTGCGTTATCATTATGAGAGAGTACAGGAAGATGAAAGCCCTGGCTGTCAGGATTCACCGTCTGGTGGGAACAAGGCCGCACCGTGGGCTTGGGCTGTCACGAGGTCGGCCTCACCCTCACTGTACCTCCACACACAGGAAAAGCGAGGCTGTGAAAGCATTGGAAACATTTCAAAAGGACCTTTGTTCAATCCGTACACTCAAGGAAATAACTTTGAGAAGGTTTTCGCTTGGAGGAAATAAAAGCTATGGGTCTAGAAATCAAGATAAAGTTTGATTTTTTTTTTTTTAAGAAATAAAAAAGAGAGCAGTGGAGAAAGTCCCTGGAGACGTTGCTTTCCTTGCAAGGAGGCGAGGGGAAACTGCAGGCTGACTGGGCTTGGTCGTGGGGTCCTCAAGGACTTCCTGTGGCCAAGGGCATCTGCAGAGACCCAAGAGCCTTGGTCTCCTTTGTGTGTGCTGGGTGTCCCTCGTTTCACTTGCTGTTCCTTTTGGCATATTTAAAGGGTATGGGGAAACATAGTCACTGGTGTCAACAATCAAGATAAAAACAGCATCTCGATAGATGTGATTTGGCTTGGGTGAGAAGGTAGGTCACCGAGTGAGGCCCCGGGCTGGCCCCAACTCCTGCCCTGGCCTTCGTCTGGGTGAGAGGAAACATCGCCCTGATGGGTTCAGGCCACAGTCCCTGGAGGAGGCAGTGGGGGCCGGGAGGGCAGAGAGCCTGCCCTGTCCGTGTGCCAGGTAGGGCCGCGGGCGGGGGCGGCCAGGGACGGAAGGGACACTCACACACACACCCCATGCCCCCAGCGAGCGCCAATCCACACAGCAGGCAGACCGCGGTGGTGGGCTGGGAGGATGACGCAGGTGCCCCCAGCTCTGTGCGTGATGGAACCTCAGATGAGCCAGGCGGCCGGCCGTCCAGCTGTGTCCACCTCTGCTGGTCCTGCCCTCGCTGCTCGACCTCAAGCGAAGGGAGGGGCAAAGAGCTCGGCTGGGGCATCCGCTGGGGGAGCCACCTGCTCAGACAGGACTGCTGTCCCGGCCACCACTCGTCCATGCGTGCTCTCTCCTCCTGGACCTGGGGCGGTGCCCACGTATCCACTGCCTCCCAGGCTGCCCCGGGTCCAAAGACGGCGCAGGTCACGTCCACGCAGGATTTAGCAACAGTCAAGCTGGGCACCCCATCGATGTCCATCACCCACAGGCGTGCCGGGCGGTGGTTCAACAGCATTAAACCAAGATGTGCAGGGATGCTTAGACATGGAGGGCCAGGGGAGACAGGACCCCAGGAGTCTGTCTGAACCCTGGGTTTGTGTGCAGCAGGGGGCCGGGTCTTCCTCCGTGGCTGATGCCTGCCCAGCCGTGGACATGCAAGCAGCTCCTGTGCTGAGCAGGGGGTGCTTCTTGGGCGCCGGTGCACTGGGGGGCTGGCCGGCACGCTCCCAGGATGGCAGGGCAGGGTCGTGGGAGCACCGCCCGCAGGTGCGGCTCGTCAGAGGTCCCCCACGCCTGGTCACGAGCCTCCTCAGAGGGATGCTGCCCAGAGGGCTGCCTGCTGAGCCAACGTGTCCCACCCAGGGGAGCATGGTCGTACCCTGGGGACAGGCTGAGGGCAAGAGGGGAAGGAGCAGCAGGGAGCCCGTGGGGCATCCCTGAAGGTCCACAGAGCTGCCCGTGAGCATCAGGACCGCACGGCCAGCAAGGGACAAGGTCTGGGCCCCCTCCCTCCTGTTCTCGAGGACCCAGAACCACAGAGGGGGCAGCAAGAAAGGGGTGAGAGCAGACTGCGGGCCTTCTCAGCACCCCCGGGGAGCCCAGGGCTGAGCCTCGTGCTCAGGGGTGGGAAGGGAGCACCCTGACGTCGGGTGTGGGGTTAGCTTCCAGCTTTGACTGGTGGATGCTTTCACACTGGAAGATGGGACTCCTCACCCCAAAGACTGGTGGTGACCAGGGGCTGGGGGAGGGACAGGGCTGCTCCTGGGCTGGTGGGGTCAGGACACCCTGGCAGGCACATCGCAGGTCAGCATGGACCCTGCGTAGTCCTGGGGCCTGCATCTGACTCGACAGTGTCTGTCATTTTCCACAAATGCTTCAGCAGCTTCACCATCAACGCCTGACTGGGTGATTTCTGTAATTCCCTAGGAGAAACTGGGCAATTTGGGAGGAATCATTCTTTTATCCAGCCTTAGAAACTCTATCACACCAAAGTCTCACAGAAATTAGGGATAACGTGTGAATGCCGGTCTCCGTCATTTTTATTGAACATTTTCCTGCAGTTTCTAGTTACTTCAATTACACATGAACTATAAATAGGAGGTATGATTCTTATACGTGGAGAAACAGAATTATAATTATTTGCCAATGATACGTTTATATACTTACATTTCCCAAGAGTTCACAAAATAACTGGAATTAATTAAGAGGCTTCAGTATAAACACAAGATAACTACTCATGTTAATGAATTTTCTGTGTAACATAAGCAACGTACTAGAGAGCAACATCAAAAGATCCCATTCATGAGGAAAAGAAAATCTAAAAAAAATTTTGAAAATAACATTTACCAAAAGTTTGAAGATTGCTATTAAAAATTGACTATACTTTGCAGGAAAAAACCAATGGAGAACTTTGTTTCTAAGGAAAACACCTAACATTTTTTTTTAAATGTTGTGACAATAGGCATATGGAAAGATGCTCACCCTTATTTGTCACTGGGGAACTGCAGGTTCAAACAACAAAGAGCTGCCTACCACTCCACGTCCACAGAAGAGCTGACGACAGCAGCCGCTGGCCAGCACGCAGAGCAACAGGAACACCCACTTAGCGCCAAGCGCAAAATGGAACGGCCGCTTCAGGGGACAGTTCAGCTATTTGGTCTTCCCCTGTGGCTCAGCTGGTAAAGAATCCGCCTGCAATGCAGGAGACCCCAGTTCAATTCCTGGGTCAGGAAAATCCACTGGAGAAGGGATGGGCTACTCACTCCAGTATTCTCGGGATTCCCTTGTGGCTCAGCTGGTAAAGAATTCACTTGGAACGTGGGAGACCTGGGTTTGATCTGGGCTGGGAAGATCCCCTGGAGAAGGGGAAGTCTCCCCACTCCAGTATTCTGGCCTGGAGAGTTCCATGGACTGTATAGTCCATGGGGTCGCAGAGTCGGACACGACTGAGCGACTTTCACTCACTAGACACGGTCATCGCTATATGATCCGGCAACTCCACTCCTGAGTACCATCCAGAGTACGTAAAGGCTGTGTCTTCACAGAAACTTGCTCATGAATGCTTGGAGCTGCTTTATTCACAATTGACCAATCTTGGAAGCCACCAAGATGTCCTTTAGTATGTGAATGGGTGAATGAACTGTGGTGCTTCCATAAAATGGGGTATCGTTCAGCAATAAAAAGGAGTCAGCTAGCAAGTCATGGAAATACATGGATGAACGCCTCAAATGCACATTTCCAAGTGAAAGAAGCCCGGCTGAAAAGGTTGGGTGCTGTATGATCCTAGCGACACGACATTCTGGGAAAAAGAGGGCAGTGAGCCTGCTCTGTGTGAAATGGACCGCCCACAGCGTCCTACAGTACAGCACAGGGAACTCTGCTCAGTGCCCGTGGCAGCCGGGATGGGAGGGGAGTTTAGGGGAGGGTGGACACCTATGTACGCATGGCTGAGCCCCTTCGCGTTCACCTGAAACTAGCACAGCCTTATTTGTTAAACGGCTATACTCCACTACAAACTAAAAGTTTAAAATAAAGTTACGTATTCAGTTGAAAAAGAAACAAAGAGGTCAGTGAGGGAGAGGAAAAGCTGGCTGGACCTTGGAAGAAGGGGACAAGCATGGCCTCGGCCAGGAGGTCAAGTCAGTGTCAGTGGTGAAGTCGCAGTGGAATGCACCTCAATGGGTGTGCGGAAAATGGACTCTGCCTGCGTGGTCTTCCTCACAGAAACACGCATCCCAGCAAGACAACCAGCTGAGGGACGGTCTATACAGTCCCTGGCCACTCCTCCCCCAAGCCATCAAGGTCATCAACAGAGGGGTGGACTCTGAGGACACGTGATGAGACGGAGCACTGCATCCTGGGACACCGAGAGGTCGTTATGGAAAGACTAGGGAAGCCAAACCAGCTCTGGACCTAGCTAACAACAAGGCGTCAACGCTGGCTCATTTGTTGTGACGAACGTCCATTAAGTGATGTCCATTAAGGTAGAGAAGTCGCTCAGTCCTGTCTGACTCTTTGCGACCCCATGGACTGCAGCCTACCAGGCTCCTCCATCCAAGGGATTCTCCAGGCAAGAGTACTGGAGTGGGTTGCCATTTCCTTCTCCAGTCCACTAAGGTGAGGTGTTAGTAAAGAGTGGTGAACTGGTGAGGGTGTGGAGGTGTTCTCTGTGCAAGTTTTATAATTCTTCTGTAAATCTAAAACTGTTCTAAAGTTAAAAATTTATTAAAGAATACATATGAACTCTTCCTTACCCAACTGACTGATTTTAATACAATTAAAAATCTTCAGTAGGATTTTATTTTTCCAAAATGAAAAATTGATCCCAAAGGTACGTGGATGAAAGAGGAGGCCATCCAAGTACATGATGGAGAAGATGAGAAGGGCTGAATGTCTGTAACTGATATGAAAACACATTCAGCCATAATCTTAAGAGAACGTGGTTCTGATTCAAAAACAGACTGATGAAATGGCACGCTTGATCCAGAAACAGACTTGAGAGCTTATATATAAAAACAAGTGTTAGTTGCTCAGTCACGTCTGACTCCTTGCGACCCCGTGGACTGTAGCCCGCCAGGCTCCTCTGTCCATGGGGTTGGATTTGACGCCTCCCTTGGATCCCAGGGCCCCCCCTTCAGCCTTGGCCACGCTCCCCCTCCTCCCCTCCCACATGTGTGCGGATGCTCAGAGAGTCAGGCCCTTCTGAAGAAGAGGCAGCACTGCCCTCCATGTGTGTTTCCGCTTACACGGGCAGTAATGCCCACCACGTGGACCTGGGCTTCTCCCCCACTCCACCGACGGCGTGGATCTGGGTCCGTCCACGCTCTGGGCCAAAGCTGCGGGCCGGCCTCCCCAGCACACACCCTCCATCTGCACCCACCGGCTTGTCCCCAGCGGCGCTGGCATGAGGGGACCCACATGACAGTCACCAGGACTGACCCTCGGGAGGGCAGTCGCCGAGTCATAGGGCTCCAGGTGCTCGATTCCACAGAGGACCCCTGCCTGCTCCGCAGAGTAACCGGCCAGCTCGGCGCGGTGGGCGGTGCGTGAGGGCTCCCCTAGCCACACCCCGCCATGCCTGCACTATCCAGCTCTCTCCTGCCTGTGGTCTGATGGGCGTGTGGCCGCCCAGCCTGATGCGGTGGTCTAACATCTTAGGGCAGAGCAACACCCCCTCTTGCCCTGTGGCCCCACCGCAGTGGGCGGCTACACCCCTCACCCCGCCGAGTTTTGGCTCCGTGTTCCATCGACTTTCCCACCTTCTCAGTGATCCCCCAAACCCAGTCTGTTCCAGACCAGGGCTTGGCTGAGTGCCGGCTCTGCCTGGAGTCCGGCAGCCCGGGTCTAATTCCAGAGGACATGGGAGACCGGGGTTACCTCCGAGACCCCCTCCCTTCACTGCAGGCCCCACTGCCCAGCCTCTCGCCCCTGCTCGGGTGGGCCACAGTCAGTGGCTGCAGGCGGCTCTCCCCGCCTCCCGTGTTCGTGTAACAAACGCGCTGACCTCCCTCGGATGCTGTCTGGGGGCAGTGGCCCCAGGCTAATTGGACATCTTTTCTGGAGCCGGAAGGTAGGTTCCGCATGCCAAGTTTACAGGGAACTGGGGAGAAAGACACTGAAGCGCTCTTGGTATGTGTGTGTTCAAAGTATGTTAAAGTGCCTTTAAGGGAAAACATGTAATTATTGCGTTTGCCACATCCAGCAGCTGAAAGCTGCTCTTCTGGTTTTCTCCAAGTCCTTGTCATTTTCTTGGTTGGTGGCAGGCCAAATTACTAGTCAGCAGCCCTTGGGTGATGCCTGCTACGTGAAACAGAACCGGTGTCACGGCAGCAGCTCACGCGCTTGTGTACCAAGGGCTGCGCAGGTGGCAGGCTTAGACACGAACGGATACGGAATAACCCCGACTCTGCGTGCTGGGTGTCCCGCAGCTCACTGCTTTTGTGGAAGAGCCCCCCCACTTTGCAGTGGAGCCTGTGTCTTTCTCTTGAGGGTTTCCACCGCCCTGCTTCCCCCGACTCCCAGGGAGGGGACCAGCCATCAGGGCCGTTCAGAATTCTTCAGATGACGTCAAGGACAGCCAAGGTCGAGGACCAGCATCAACTCAGATAACGGGCTTCCGGCCCGGCTGCACTCCGCATCGCCCGAGAGATGACGGAAGCTTCCCGGGTCCCGCGTGCAGAGAGAGCTTCTGATTTGGCTGGTGTGGATCACAGTCTGGGGGCCAGGGTGTGCAAGTGTCTCTTGGGTGACTCAGACGCACACCAAATGTACGGACCTGCCGTAAGGACCGGCAGCAGTCACCAACGTCTGCCTGGCGCCCTCTGCATCCGGGTGCCCATTAGTTTAATCCTATCGGATTCAAAAGCACCCTGTCCCCCAACAATCTTAGCTATTTTTTGAGCTCAAGGTTTACTCAGGGCTTTGCATGTGTTTCCCAGTTATTTATTCATCCTTCTTGTATTTCATGCCTTCCTTTGGAGTTTCTAGTTTTGTTTTTTTTTGCGTGTAGCATCCTTTAGAACTTCTTTTAGCAAGAGTCTGGATACTGCTATAAATGTTCTGCACACTTTTTTTCATAGAATGTCTTTATTTCAGCTTCCAGCTGGAGGTTGGCTGGTGGGAAGCTGATGTCCCCATTCAGGGCCCTGGAGGTGTAACTTCCTTACCTGACTCCTTGTCTCTGACGTGCGCTGACAAGAAGCCTTTGTCGGTCCATTAGTCATTTTCAGATAACGTTTCCTTCTTCGGGTCTGGTTGCCTTTATGCCTTTTCTCTTTGCCCTTTGGTTTTGGCAGTCTCACTCACATAGCATTTGGGTGTGAATTAATTCCTTTCTGCTTCCCACCTCTGAGTCTCTGCTCTGAGCACCACGTGCTCCCTCCAGCCCAGACCGCTACGGCTGTTCTTTCTGACAACACCTCTCTCCCTGCATCAGGAGCACGTACGTGTGTCCTTTCTGTGCCTTCTCAAGGCTCTCAACCTCCTTCCCAGTGTCCGCCCGTTCCCTCTGTCTCTGCAGTGTGCTTGAAATCTTTCTTTTTAAGCTATGTCATGATCACTTCCACATTTCAAATGATTATGCTTATTTCTAGAAGTTGTGCTTGCTTCATTTCTCAACCTACACGTTTGGTTTGCTTTCATATTTCCCTGTTTTTGCGTATGTTTCCCAGTCCTTTTTTACATCAACAATTCTTAGCATACTGACTTTATGCTCCAGAGTGATTTTTCTTTGAATTTCTCGGTAAACTAATCCTTCCTACTTTATCTCAACTGACTCTATGACTCCGTTCGTTATCTCTGAGATAGGAGGGGCCTTGTCTTTCAGAGGTCTACAGTGAGGTATTCATGACTGCAATGGCATGAGGCCTGGGAGTGTGGAGGAGTGAGCCCAAGTACAGACAGGGTGAGCCGTGCCTGCTGGCCTGTAGTTTGCACTTACGGCTCCTCCTCACCAGGACGGGTTTCTCTTGGGGAATCCTCTGTGGAAACGCCACTGAGAGAGCACCGTTTTGGCTTTCCCGCTAGCTGGCCTCATCACATTCAAGCTAAGACCTTCCTAAGACTGCTGGCTTGTCTTCAGGATTTCTCAACACGTGCTCAGTATGACTGGGACCTCGCACTGCGGATAGAAGGCTAGAATTTCCAGAGCCTTGTAGACCTGAGCTGATGGCTGCTTCTCCAGCTGCTGGGCAGGCTGACTGCAGGCCACCCCCTTCACCCCGTCATGGCAGGCGGTCCTGTCAGGGCCCTGGGTTTTCACTGAAGCCTGACATCTGGCTCCCAATGGCAGGGGCTCAAGGGCCAGTCTCCATTCCAGAGGGAGTGCGGACCCCCTCCCTGCATCTGAAGTTTACCTCTCAGCCAACATCGATGGTGTCTACCACTCACTAATGACACTCAGGAATCCCCTTCTGTCTCTTCAAGCTTCTCACGTTTCCGACACACATACTCCGTGTGCGTGGAGGGCGGGGGCAGTGCCCACACGGCTCAAGCTGCTGTGTCGCAGGTTGCGAATGGCATGCAGAGAACACATTCTGCTCAGTTCAGTTCAGTCGCTCAGTCGTGTCCGATGCTGTGACCCCATGGACCGCAGCGCACCAGGCCTCCCTGTCCATCACCAGCTCCTGGAGCTTACTCAAACTTGTGTTCATTGTCAGTGATGCCATCCAGCCATCTCATCCTCTGTCACCCCCTTCTCCTCCTGCCCTCAATCCTTCCCAGCATCAGGGTCTTTTCCAATGAGTCAACTCTTCACATGCGGTGGCCAAAGTACTGGACTTTCAGCTTCAGCATCAGTCCTTCCAATGAACACCCAGGACTGATCTCCTTTAGGATGGAGTGGTTGGATCTCCTTGCAGTCCAAGGGACTCTCAAGAGTCTTCTCCAACACCACAGTTCAAAAGCATCAATTCCTCGGCACTGTTTTCCTTGTAGTCCAACATACACAGCTGCTTTGTGCATTTAAATGTGTCACTAAGCCGTTCTCTTAACATCTTACTCTTGAGTTACTTAGATAGACAATACATTGCTTGAATATGCTAATAAGAACAACAGTTAATATTTGTTTGCCTACAAGCAATCTCATCCATTATTTTCGTGGTTTCAAATCATCCTCAGAACAAATCCTGTACCAAGGATGCTGTCACTCATCTCAGCTGTGCACGTGGAAGACTGGAGCCTTGGAGCAGGGAGACGGTGGGTCTGGGAGCCCACGCCGAGGTCCGCACGCTGACCCCACCCTACAGCCCTCCTCACATGGCTGATGCACTTGCTTTGTATTACTGCGTGTGTGTCAATGAGTGGTCAGAGTTCCAGGACAAACTTCCCATGGGAAAGTGAGTGGGCTCTCCAGGGGCACTAGTGGCAAAGAAACTACCTGCAAACGCAGGAGGCATAAGAGACGTGGGTTCGATCCCTAACTCAGGAAGATCCCCTGGAGACGGCAACTGCAACCCACTCCAGTTTTCTTGCCTGGAGAGTCCCATGGACAGAGGAATCTGGTGGATTGCAGTCCATGGGGTCTCAAAGAGCCAGACACGACTGAAGCAACTGAGCACGCACGCCTGCATGCATGGACACATCCGTGGGGCGGCCCACAGCCAGGACCCAGGCTCTCTCCTCACCACCAGCACGTGGTCTGAGCCACTTGACTGGAGCTGGCCCTCGAGACGGGAGCGGGAGTGACGAGGACAGACAGTGACAGGTGGGAAGGCGCTCCCCTTCACTTGGTGGTGAATATGGGCTGGTTAAGCCCCTGGCGTTTGAGGGGGGGTCTGTGTCAAGACAGGCCATGACTGTCCCCACCACCTGCCTCGGTCCCAGCTGTGCTTCCCACTTTACAGAGAAGACAGGAACCACTGGGTGACGACTCCAGTGACAAACACACACACTCACCGGACCTCAGATTCTGGTTGTTTCATCCCCCACTTATATATATTCAGTCCCCTTCTCTTAGCTGGATCCTCTCCATTTCTTTCATTTTATTTAAACATCTTCATCATGGTTATGGTTGTAAAAAGAGCCTTTACCTTTTGGAGATACATAATGAAATATTAATGGTCTGAGTGGCAAAGTGCCTGGGAATTACTTCAAAACAGCCCAGTGTACGGGGAGCAGGGGGCAGAGAAAAAGCAAGAGTGGCCGTGAGTCTGTAACCTCTGAATCTGGGGGGTGGCAATCCGTAAATCCACCCTCTACATTTACATTTAGCAGACATATTTGAGATTTTTCATAATGCGCAATTTTCCTTAAATGGTACAGAAAATTCATTGAAGACAAAAAAAAACCTTTTTATGAAAGTACATTTTGAAAACAAGACGAATATGTGTTTATCACAACCTGTGAAAGACACACACCTCCAGATTCACCTCGCCCTCTCCCGGCCAGTCACAGGGAGGGGGAGTCCTTTTGGTTCATGGCCAGCTCTGAGGATCGGGGAGAGGCTGTGAGCCCAGCACCCAGGAGACTCGAAGAGCCAGCGGCGCAAAGGGACAACTCTCCCTGGAGCCTCCAGAAGACACACAAGCCGGTGACACCTCAACACTAGTTCGGTGGCCCCTGTGTTCAGTACTTCTTCCCCTCAGCCTCTAAGTCATCGTTTATTTACAGAGCATCAATCTCACCGTCAAGGTGTTCACAACACAGTGAACGTCACAGGAAAAGTTATCCCGTTACACACAACCGATAAGCTGTAGAACATTTTTGAAATGCTGGAATGAAGCAACACTGCATCAGATTCCAAAGATGCTGAGAACTGGCCGTGACCCCAGCAACCGAAGAGCAGACAGGCAGAGACTCAGAGCGCCGCACGACAGGTGGGCAGATCTGCAGAGTGCTGATGAGCTTACAAAGTACAACCTCACAGCAGCACACAGACAACACACTTGGGCTAGTCTAGGTCACAAGTGTGTGGTGCTGTGTTACAGCGGCAGTCAGAAACGGACACACACATTTTCCAGCTAAACAGAAACAGGGTCTCAACTGGCTATGAATTCCCTTTAGAGAAGGCAGGAGAAGAGGAAGAGGCTGAGACCTGGGGCTCTCAAACAGCTGTTGCTCTTCCGTTGCTAAGTCTCAGCCAAGTCTTTGTGGCCTCATGGACGGCAGCACGCCAGGCTTCCCTGTCCTTCACCAGCTCCCGGAGTTTGCTCAAACTCATGTCCATTGATTCAATCATGCCAACCAATCAGCTCATTCTCTGTCCTCTCCCCCGACCCCCGCCCTCCATCTTTTCCAGAGTCAGGGTCTCTTCCAAGGAGTCAGCTCTTTACGTTATGTGGCCAAAGTATTGGAGCTTCAGCATCAGACCTTCCAATGAATATTCACGACTGATTTCCTTTAGGATTGACTGGTTGGATCTCCTTGCAGTCTAAGGGACTCTCAAGAGTCTGCTCCAGCACCACAGTTCAAAAGCACAGTTCTTCCATGCTTTAGACTTTCTTTATGGTCCAACCCTCACATCTATATGTGACTACTGGAAAAACCATAACTTTGACCACACAGACCTCTATCGGCACAGTCGTATCTCTGCTTTTTAATACATTGTCCACGTTAGTCATAGTCTTCCAAGGAGCAAGCGTCTCTTAATTTCATGGTGGCAGTCATTGTGGATCCCAAGAAAAGAAAACCTGTCACTGTTTCCACTTCTTCCAAATTTGCTGACAGATTGAGTGCGGCACTTCAACAGCATCATCTTTTAGGATGTGAAATAGCTCAGCTGGAATTTCATCACCTCCACTAGCTTTGTGTGTATCGATGCTTCCCAAGGCCCACTTGACTTTGGACTCTAGGATGTCTGGCTCTAGGTGAGAGACCACACCATCGTGGTTATTCAGGTCATGGAGACCTTTTTTTTTTTTTTTTTTTTGTATAGTTCTGCGTATTCTTGCCACCTCTTCTTAATCTCTTCTGCTTCTCTTAGGTCCATACCACTTCTTCCTTTATCATGCCCATCCTTGCATGAAATGTTCTGTTGATATCTTCAATCTCCTTGAAGAGATTTCTAGTTTTTCCCATTCTATTGCTTTCCTCTACTTTGCATTGTTCATTTAAGAAGGTTTTCTTATCCCTCCTTGGTATTCTCTGGACCTCTGCATTCAATTCGGTGTATCTTTCCTTTTCTCCTTTGCCTTTCACTTCTCCTCTTTCCTCGGCTATTTGTAAAGCCTCCCCAGATAGTCATTTTGCCTTCTTGCATTTCTTTTTCTTGCGGATGGTTTTGGTCACTGCCTTTTAGACAATGTTATGAACCTCTGTCCATAGTTCTCTAGGCACTCTGTCTACCAGATCTAATCCCTCTAATTCATTACCTCCACTGTATAATCATAAGGGATTTAATTTAGGTCATACCTGAATGGCCTAGTGGTTTTCTCTACTTTCTTCAACTAAAGCCTGAATTTTGCAATAAAGAGCTGATGATCCGAGCTACAGTCAGCTCCGGTTTTGTTTCTGCTCTTGGTATACAGCTTCTCCATATTTGGCTGCAAAGAATAGAATCAATTTGATTCCAGTATTGACCATCTGGTGATGTCCATGTATAGGGTCATCTCTTCTGTTGTTGGAAAAGGGTGTTTGCTATGACCAGTATGTTCTCTTGACAAAACTCAGTTAGTCTTTGACCTGCTTTGATTTGTACTCCAAAGCCAAACTTGTCTGTTAATCCAGGTGTCTCCTGACTTCCTACTTTTGCATTCCAATTCCCTATGATGAAAATGATGTATTTTGTTGTTCGTTCTAGCAGGTGTTGTAGGTCTTCTCAGAGCTGGTTAACTTCAGCTTTGTCAGCATCAGTGGTTGGGGTACAGACTTGGATTACTGTGATAGTGAATGGTTTGCCTTGGAAATGAACTGAAATCACTCTGTGGTTTTTGAGATTGCACCCAAATACTGCATTTCAGATTCTTCTGCTGATTGTGAGGGCTACTCCATTTCTTCTAAAGGGTTCTTGCCCATAGTAGCAGATATAATAGTAATCTGAATTAAATTTGCCCGCTCCCGTCCATTTCAGTTAACTGATTCCCAATATGTCAGTGCTCACTCTTGCCGTCTCCTGCTTGACCACTTCCAATTTACCTTGATTCGTGGACCTAACACTCCAGGTTCGTATGAAAACTGATGTTTACAGTGGACTTTCCTTTCACCACCAGACTCGTCCACAACGAGCACTGTTTCCACTTTGGCCACGCCTCTCCATTCTTTCTGAAGTTATTAGTAACTGCCCTCTGCCCCTCCCAGGGTCTTCCCCGGTGGCTCTCTGCAATGCAGGAGACCCGGGTTCAAACCCTGGGTCAGGAAGATCCCCTGGAGAAGGAAATGGCAACCCACTCTAGTCCTCTTGCCTGGAGAGTTTCACAGAGGAGCCTGGTGGGCTACAGTCCACGGGGTCGCAAAGAGTTGGACACGATACAGTGACTTCATTTTTCACTTTCTGCTCCTCCCCAGTAGCATCCTGGGCGCCTTCCAACCTGGGGGGCTCATTTTCCAGTGTCATATCTTTTTTGCCTTTTCATACTGTCACGGGCTTCTTGAGGCAAGAATACTACAGTGGTTTGTCGTTTCCTCCTCCAGGGGACCACGTTTTGTCAGAACTCTTCACTGTGACCTGTCCGTCTTGGTTGGCCCTACATGCCATGAGTCACAGCTTCACTGAGTTTACACAAGCCCCTTTGCCCCGACAAGCCTGTGATCCATGAAGGGGTTGAACAGCAGAGTCGCGCTCAAATCCTAGTCCGCCCTTGGCAGCTGAGCTGCCTCACTGTTCTGTCTCCCTTTCTCCACTTGTCAAATGCGAGCAGCAAGAGCGCCCGAGCGGCCCTGCTGGGAGCACTGGACGCCTGGGCACCGCCATCCTGGGGGCCGGGCGTGGTAAACGCTCTGCACTCCCAGCACGGTTAGCTGTGTCTTTCTCATCCCTTTCCAGCACTGAATGCTGTCCTTTGCCAAGATCACACGGTTTTGATGGGAGGGAAAGGGCCAAAGACCTACAGTTCTTTTTTATATTAGCTAATTATATAATAGTTAATTCTCCACACCAAGTTTAAAGCTTTTCATACAGTTTCACGAAAGAAAAAACCCAGCACCGATCTCACAAACGGTAGAGGAACAAACTGGATATTCATACAAAGACGTGCAAAAGACTGACCTCAGAATAGCAGGATGCCAACGCCAAGAGTCGGCAGAGACGTGGACCCACTCGACCCCTTGCATGCTGAGGGAGGGACTATGAAACGGGACGACCACCTCTTTGGAAACCAGTACGACGGTTCTTACAAAGGTAAGCAAACGTGTGCTATTTACCCAGAAATTCCATTTCTAGGCATTTACCCAGGTGAAATGAAAACACATGTCCACATAAAGACTCGTGTATGAACGTTCGCAGCAGCTTTTTCATAATGTCACCAGGTTGGAAACAACTGAAACGTCCACCAATCAGTGAGCGGATGGTCAAACAACAGAACAGGAGGCGGGGTCAAGAGGGTGCTCTGACCAGTCCTGCCGGGGTGGAGCCAAGGCCACTGGGGCGGAGCCTAGGCCACCGGGGTGGAGCCAAGACCACTGGGGCTGAGTAGGCCGCCGGGGCGGAGCCTAGGCCGCCGGGGTGGAGCCAAGGCCGCCGGGGCGGAGCCTAGGCCACCAGGGTGGAGCCAAGGCCACTGGGGCTGAGTCTAGGCCGCTGGGGCGGAGCCTAGGCTGCGGGGGCGGGGCCTGGGCCGATGGGGCAGAGCCTAGGTCACAGGGTGGAGCCTAGGCCACTGGGGCGGAGCCAAGGCCGATGGGGCACAGGTGAGGCTGCTGGGCATGAGTGCAGACTGCAGAACCCCAGGACAGGCAAGATGACCACCAGGATGGGAAATTCACCGGGCGGCCTGGGGCTGGGGGTAGGGGGTGGGCAGCAAAAGGACGCAAGGGCACTTTCCGAGGTGATGAAAACGTTCCACGGCTCAGCTGTGGTGATGGTTCCCCAACGGTATGCGGTTACCAAAATCCACTGAACTGTGTGCTTAAATAGGATGTATTTTATCAAGTGTAAATTGACCTTCAAAAAAGCTGATCATTTTAAAAAGAAAAAAGAGACAAACGTAACATTGGGACTCGGTGGAACTGCATTATTTATAAGTGATTTTGGAAGAAGTGTTACAGTCTTCATTCACACAGTCTCCATTCCTCCTGCCAGGGTCTCCTCCTAACCCCGAGCTCATGCCCCCAGTGCTAGCACCCGTGGTGGGAGCGTCATGCACAGGTCTCTAGCCCCAGCCTCTCCTCAGAACTCCAATCCCAAAGTTGGAGTTCCACCTGAGCTCCTCACACTTGGTGGCTCAAATCTCTTTCAACCCAACATGTAGGAACGACGTCTGTCCTCTCCCCGCTCAGAGCAGAGTCCTGGGATGACTCCTGTCTTCACACACCCACTGCTTCCCTCCCAGGGTGCATCGCATCCAGACCACCCCTCTGCCTCTCACCTGTAAAACTCTCTAACCGCAGAGGTCTTCCTCGCCTGCCACCTCGACCCATCTCCTAAGACACCACGTCCACCCCAGAGGGCTGCACAACCCTCAGCCACCCAGCTGAAGCTGGGAGCCCTCTGTTCACCCCCATCACGCCTGGGACGCTCGTCCACTACAGGCCAGTCCCATCACAGCATCCACCGAGCTTGGACCAAGACTGGAACCTGGGCGGGCTCCATCACCCCCTGTCTAACCCCCTCTGCTGTCCGTGACTGGACACCCCTGGATGGTTTGGGGGTTCTGTGTCCCTCTAGTCTAGGGGCGTGGTCTCCTCACTTCTCTGCCAGCCTGGCTCCAGTCCGTTAATCCTCCCAACTGCAGCCAAACACCCACCCTAGGTGCCTCCTTTGACCACCACTCGCCCTGCCCACCCAACTAATCTCTCCCTCCTTCAGCCTCACACTTAACCCAATCACAATTCCCCTTCTTTTTCTGCAATGATTAGATCAACCTACCAATGCAGGTCAGGTCTGTGACCCTGGGCCACAGGAAACTTTAGCCCAATCACAGCTCCTGGTAAGCCCCTGCCTACCTTGCTAGGCCCACCCCTCTATCCAATCAGCCCTCCCGGCAGCCCTATAAGAGGTTCTGGAGCGTGGTGCTGGAGCAGACATTTTCCTGCTTAGTTCCTGTCAGGACCAGCCTGCCCTAGGAGGTACGACACCCTCGGACCAGCATCGTGACTGTGGACACCCCTGGACCCTCAGCCCCGGCCCGTCTCCTGGAGGGTCTCTAGGAAGTCGTCCCGTGTCTCCAGACTCCAGAGCCAGCCTTGAAGTCACAGCTGGGAGCCCAGGTAGATGCCAGCACCCGGTAGAGGACTCATCTTGTCTGACCGGGGTGGGGGGGATCTCTGGTGCCCTGGGAGGGTCCCCGCTGCCAGACAGCCCCCATCTCCACCTCTGCTCCCTTCCTTCCTCACCGCTTGGCTCTGGGGGAGGAAGCTTCCGTCAGTAGGCCCAGGGTAATCTTATCTTTGCCCACCCTGTCTGGAAAACTTGAGACAACCCAGGGAACCACCTCAGGGCCAAGCCCAACTTGCTGCTCCTTGAACAGTTTAACTACTGCTCCAAACCCCCTGCCTCCTGACACTGCATCCTCCCAGGTCCTAGTGCAGGGAGGAGGGGGTGGTAGTGCCCAGCAGGGTGGGCGAGGACCCTGGCAAGTTGGAGCCTCCGGCTGATCCATTCCTCTCTGGCAGATTGCTATGGAGGAGCAGAGACCCGCCAAACGCTTCCACTCGATGGCCCCTGATCAAGGTACGTCAGACGCCCAACACCCACTTTAATCTTGCCCAGGTCATGTCCTGCATTTGCTTGCGACACAGAAGGCATTCTGGGGAGAAGGGCAGCCCTTCTCAGCTCCCTTGGCCCACCCAGTTCCCAGGTTCTTCCTGTCCTCCATTGCCAACTTCCCCATTAGACCCCAAGGACTTCCCTTCAGGGCCCCGGATGTCCTGTCTCCCCGCTTCACTTCCCACACGCAAGCCCCTTCCCCCCAAGACCTGCTATTTAGAGTGCAGCCATCCAGGGAACCAGGGCCAACCCCTCTGTTCTGAATTGTTCGGGGCTCACTACTCAGGCAAAATTTCCCTGGTGGCTCAGACGGTAAAGCGTCTGCCTGCAGTGGGAAAGACCCAGGTTCAAACCCTGGGTCGGGATGATCTCCTGGAAAAGGAGATGGTAACCCACTCCAGTATTCTTGCCTGGAAAACCCCATAGATGGAGGAGCCTGGTGGGCTACAGTCCATGGGGTCGCAAAGAGTCGGACACGACTGAACGGTTTCACTTTCACTTTACTACTTGGGCTGTGATTTGCAAACTCTTCATAATTATTTAAATTCAAACACAATCAAGGGCTCTATGACATCAGTCATCCCCTTCCAACCTGCTCCCGCTGGACCCCCCCACCCTCACATTGGCTGAGGACCCTGCCCCTTCCGGAACCCTGTGCCCAATTTCTTTCCCCGGTGTCCTTGTCTGTCTTGGCTGAACTCTGTGGAGCACCCAGCTCTCAACCCTCAGCTCCCAGTGTTCCTGGCCAAGAAGTGGGCAAAAATTCACCCATCTGGTGGTGACCGCGAATCCCGCTTCAGCCCAGGCCTCCCTCTGGAGGACACAAGTGCCTCAGCACGGTCAGGCTCCTGCTGTCGCCTGGACTCCCTTCTGGAGCGCAGCCTCGGGCCTCACCCTGTCCTGCTGGGGGAGGGATGGTGTGGTCATCCGGACAGCCAGCCATGCGGTGCCATCCCCCCAACCCCTGTGCCCCATGAGGACACTGCTCCCCTGCTCCGGTTCTCCCTGGACCACGGGGCAGGCCTGGAGCCTGGCTCAGCTCCAGGAGGCCTTGGTGGCCCCTTCGGAGCTGTCCACCAGACCCCAGTGGGGTCTCTCCCCTCCCCGCCCAGCCTCTGTAGGCAATTGTGTTTGCTCCGTTTCTCCATCCATTTGAAGTTTAGTGCACTGAGGCCAGGAGCGGTCATTTGTATTCAGACTGAGTCTCTCTAGTGAACCCAGACGGCAGGTACCGGTCAGTACAGCGAGGGTTAGAATACCCGGCTGCCGGGGGCCGGAAGGGCTGAAGGAGGGTGGGAGACCCAGCCTGGAGAGGCCTGCGGGCGGAACGGCGCCCGCTCCCCGCCCCGCCCCCCCAAGTCCCCTCCGAGTCCTCCCTCCCGGTCCTCCCTCCCTTGCTCTTCGTCCTCCCCTCCCCCATCCCCGTCCTCGGTCCGCTCCCAGTCCCCATCCCCCCCCAGTCTCCGTCCCCCCATTCCACCCCGCCCCCGCCCCGCCCTCCCCCACCCCGCCCCCGCCCCCCACGCTCACTGCCCCGTCTCCGCTCCAGGTGCTCGGCCCCACGAGGTGCGCTGCCCTGGGGGAAGAGGCAGAGACCCTGGGGGGCCCACCGGCCCCGCGCAGCCCTCGAAACCCTTGGCCTACGTGAAGCCCGTGAGATGGGAGGCCCCCGGCTTCGTGGGAGGCGCCGCGCAGAGAGTACAAACCCACCGCCGAGGGAGTGGCCACCGGGCCGAGAGGGACCCCCGCGCCCCTGGGGAGCCGGGGCGCCTCCTTGGGCCCGACCCGCGTCTGGAGCCGGGGCCCCGCCAGCCCCGGGAGGCGGAGGCCCGGCAGACGCAGGCCCTCGCGCTCAGCAGAGCGGCCGAGGCGGCGGCCGCTCGCGCGCTGACCCGCCAGGAGCTGCTGGACGCCCACGGACCCTGGGCCCTCAGAGAGGTCCGGCCTGCCCACTGCGCCTACGTGGGCTTCGTGCCCGCGGGCTCCGCCGCGATCATGGTGCAGACGCAGGCCGGCGTCTACCTGTACTCCGTCCCCGGGGCCCAGGCCCACCCCCGCCAGCCTCCCTCTCTCTGAAGACCCCCGAGCCACACCGCCTGCAGTCCCAGCCCTGTCCCGCCGGCTCCGCGCCGCCTGCATTGTCCGGGCTGAACCCTGAACCTGAACGCTGCCCTGCCGGCCCGCCAGCCACATCTGCTTCCCAAAGACCAACAGACCTGAGGGACAGGGCAGAGGGGTCCAGGTCACCCCCTGAGTGGGAGAAGCTGCGGGCGGCTCCCCCCAGCCAGCGTGGGGCAGAGTCAGGATGCCTGGGTCCCTGGCGGTAGACCTGCAGGCAGGGCAGAACTGGCCGGACCACAGCGCTCCTTCAGTGGCATCGGGACTCCAAAGAACCCCGGGGGAGATGGCCCTGGAGTCTGGGAGTCTCCGGTCCCCTAATCCGGACTGTAAGCTGGACCAGGGGGCTTGAAGACAGGAGGGGCTGCGGGAGCATCGAGGGATGGAGATAGGCCTGAAGGAAGCTCGTGCCTCCCGAGTACAGAAGCACACAGGCTGGTAATAAAGCCCTTCCTGGAAAAGCACTGAGAACATTCTTCAGCCAGGAGAGAAAAAGAAGGGGGAAGGGAAGAGCAAGAAGTGGGAAGCAGGGAGATGAGTGAACTGTGTTATTATAAAGTCTGAATAAAGACAACCTGGGCTTCCCTGGTGGCTCAGTGAGGAATCTGCCTTCATTGTGGAAGAGGCCAGTTCTATCCCTGGGTGGGGAAATTCCCCTGGAGTAGGAAATGGTAACCCACCCCAATATTCCTGCCTGGAGAATCTCAGGGACAGAGGAGCTTGGAGGGCTACAGCCCACGGGGTACCAAGGAGTTGGACCCGACCGAGTGACTAATACTTTCACTAAAGACAATCCTCGAAGAAAACAGAATAATTCAGAACATAGAAACCTGGGGAATGGAAGCGTTCAAAGGAGCTAAAAGTGACTGAGATTCTCTCTAGTCCCTGGGGTCCTGGGGGCTGTTGAGCCGAAGGAGCAGAGCCCCAGACGTCTGTGAGCAGGGGCGCCCGTTGGCAGCCTCTGAACGAGCTGGGATGAAAAATTCCAAACAGACTGAGGAACACGTGGACCCATGACTCCGATGAATCAAACAAAAGGCATGGGAGTGACAGTAACACGGAGAAAGCAGAATGCGCTGAAAACGCCAAGGAAGGAGTAGGCGGTGGTGGCCTCTGCCCCCAGCTTCACTGGAAGTGCCTTACACACTTCACCACCAGGCAGGGGGTTTCCGGGGTTTCCTCTCAGCCCTGCTTGATCAAGTTGAGATCACACCCATCTCCTCAGTCTGATAAGAGGTTTATGATGAACTGGATTTCGTATTTTATTAAGCAGGCTTTGCCTGCCTGATTCATTTGTAAGAAAAAACGTCCACAGAAAACCAAGAGAATGCTTCCCGTGAAAAATGTTTTCTTGTGTATTCAATGATCTGCTTGAATAAACCTTTCTCCTGGCTTTTACTGGAGTACATCTTTTATTAAAATTTCCATTTTCATCTTGCCAACATCAGACAAGTTTACCATAACCAGAAAGAGACACCCCAAAAGACAAAGAACAAGCGTCTCCACCCACCCCCATCACACAGGCCTCTGGGAATATATGGGTACCTAAAGGCATCTGGAGAAGGAAATGGCAACCCACTCCAGTATTCTTGCCTGGAAAATCCCATGGACCTAGGAGCCTGGTAGGCTGCAGTCCATGGGGTCACAAAGAGTCGGACACGACTGAGGGACTTCACCTATATTGAAAGGCATCTCTGGAGTTTGATTTTCACAGAAGCGGGGCATGCTTTCCTCCTGGGGTCCCCCAGGGTGGTTACAGGGTGTGGGCAGGGGTGCTGGGGGGGCTCCCCGAGTCCGTTTCCCGGGTGTGCTGTGCAGCCCACAAAGCTGTCTGCAGAGAGCACAGCCCCGTGCTCAACCCCATGCCCAGCTGTCCCCTCCCTGCGGCCAGCCGCCCTCCACCGGGGAGGGCCACCCTTCTCTGATGGGCTGCTCTCAGGGTGTTCCCAGCACCAGCGTGCCGCAGTGAACACTTGCACTGGAGTCTCCAGGACTGGCTCTTTTCATTTTACACAATAAATCCTCAAAGTGAGATTCCCATGTCAGGCAGCAGGGCTGTATTTTATTTTAATAGATATTAAGGAATTGCACTCAATTAGGTTGTGTCCGTATCGATTCCCATCAGCGGGATGCGAGGGGGCCGGTCCCCACAGCCTTCCCAGCAATAAATGTCGGACGGAGTATTTTTTGCTCATCTCTTGAGTAAAAATATGCCATTATGGTTCAGATTTGATTTGTCTTGACTGCTAATAAGGTTTAGTATCTTCTCACAAATTTATTGGCCGTTTTTATTTCTATCTCTGTTAACAGCCCACATATATCTTTTGCACAGTTTTCCACTGGGTTTTCAATCTCTGATCAGTCTGTGGGAACTTCTTGTATATTGTCAAGTGGGGGTTTCCCATCCCGACACCCTGCCCTCACTCGCCGTCACGACAGCGTCTCCTGGCCCTGAGTCTAGCCACCCCTGGGCCCAGCCGTAGGCCCTGCTCCCTCCCCAGAGCCAGAGCCCACATGGGCCACAGAGCCCGTCCTCAGCCATCTGGCGGGTGAGACATTGTCCACTAGGTGTGCCAGTTTGAGGTTTCCCCGCAAAGGCTCAGCATTCACCCACTCCCCACTCTGTGGGGCTTCCACCTGCACTCCTGGGAGACTCGCCAACGTCCAGGCATCTGAAGGCTTTTCCTTTCTCATGTTTTTTAGGCACTTTTAGTTTCTTTAGTTTAATAGGACGCATATTTTTGGTGAATGAAGGACTCTGAGACCCACACTCAGCCTTTCTGCAGGGGACGTGCATCCTCAGACCTGAAGACTTTCTATGTCAGAAGGAGACATCGCTTCAATCATAAATCTCCATCAAGACACTACCGTCCAGCTGCCCAGCCCCCTCACTTAGGACATGCGTGTTTACACCTTCATGCCCTCAAACACATCATCAAAGGGCCTTGATCACCTGACAGTTAGGGGGTATACCAGGACCCGGAAGCACACCTGCAGGAAGACGGGCATCACCTGCTACTGGGGGCCCTTGCCGGGGGCTCACCTCACTGGTCACTGACCTCCCACTGCCCCCCGGTTCACGTCTGCCCAGGAGACCTCTGGACGCCCCTGTGCCCTCACCAGGCAGGGACCCCAGGGACCCCGCTGTCCCCCCACTCTCCCCTGGAACGGTAAGTTTTCTCCACCTCATCCACCTCCTTCGGAAGTTTTACAGCATGCTGGGTTTAAACCATACGAAATTGCCATCATGCTGGTCAAACATCAGCAACGCCATATGGTTTGACCCATTCAAGGAACTCTGTAACACACACACCTGACAAAGTCTATGCTAGTCCATCTCTACCTTTCTCTACCCTATTTGGACCTTTGGACACATTTTCCCTGATCACTACTGGTTCCATTTTACATATTATTATTGCCTTGTACCTCAGTGCCATTTTGTCATCACCAAAGTAATCATCAGTAACACGATTCATGTTGGTCACTGACGCTCACTTCACTCTGTCTCCACAGTCACTAATCCGTTTGCCGTTCTCACGTGTTGCTCCTTCATCTGGAGCTCCACTTCTTCCTCCCTGAAGTAGCTTCTTTGAAGATTTTCAGTGAAGAGCAGCTAGTGGTAGGTGCCCTCAGCCTGTCTGAGCCGCCTCTGCTCAGGAGCGTCACTCTGATCCTGACCAACACTTTAGCCGGATGTAAAATCCCAGGTTGACGACTGCCTCTCTCACGGCCTTGGAGATATTTTCCTGGTGTTTCAGGCTGCTCCTGTTGCTGTTCTGAAATTTTCTGTGGCCCAAACTGTTCTCAGGAATAAACTTCTGTCCTTCTCTGGGCTTTTTCATGACGTCCTTTCTGTCTCTGATGTTCTGAAGTTTCCACAGGAAACATCCACATGTACGTGTTTAAAGCCTTTCTCTAGATTCACTGAGAGTCTTCTATCTGAGAGGAAGAAGAAGTGGAAGATCCCCCAGGGAGGGCATGACAACCCACTCCAGTATTCCTGCCTGGAGACGCTCATGGCAGAGGAGTTTCTGGCCTAAGACTCTGAGCTCCGCTCACTTTCACTTCCTCTCTCCTCTGGCGCTCACGGTGGACACCATTGTACAGTTTCTCTCAGACTTCTCGGTTAACAGAAGTTTCCAGGGAACCAGCCTTCTGGTTTCTTCTTCTTTTTGGTCGTGATGGAGTCGTCTGTGTACCTGTACGTCTGCATGTTTAGCTGATCTCAAGCAAGGGTTATATTTACTGTGGAAGCACAAGGTGCCTGGACTGTTAAGATGACTTTTCGTAGTGGCTTATTTTGGCTGATGCAGGTATCGAGGGTGGGGTGGGTGTCCCACCACCCCAGGAACAGACTCTCAGCTTCTGGTCCCCACACCAGGAGGTGATCTTAGAGCCAGATTCCGGGTCCTCAGGCAGGGCCAGCCCAGGACTCTGGATTTTCCTTGAGGGTTATACCCACCCCTTCCCCCAATCATGGCAGCTCAAGCTTCCTTCCTCTTGGCAGGAGTGTGCAGTTCATTCATTTTCCCCACTGGGGTTGCAGGAGTCACCCCAGCTTCAGCCCTTCCCTTTGGGCTGGGCACAAGACAGGAGCCTCTGAATTGGTTAGAGCTAGAGGTCCATGAGCCCAAAGGCCCCCCTCTCTCCCTTTCTGCCTTGCTCTCACATCTGGCATCTTCCTTCCTGGCTTGTCTGTGCCAGCACAGAAGGGAAGCTTGCGGCACCACCTCTAGGCCAGACTGCGTGGGTCTCCACCAGGGCTCCACCACAGATGAGTCCTTTAACCTCAGGGCTCTCAGCCTTCTCTGCTGCAGCCACCGTCTGCAGTGATTTTGGAGCCCAAGAAAATAAAGTCTGTCACTGTTTCCATTGTTTCCCCATCTATTTGCCAGGAAGTGATGGGACCAGATGCCATGATCTTAGTTTTTTGAATATGGAGCTTTAAGCCAGCTTTTTCACTCTCTTCTTTCACTTTCATCAAGAGGCTCTTTAGTTCTGCTTCACTTTCTGCCTTAAGGGTGGTGTCATCTGCATATCTGAGGTTATTGCTATTTCTCCCATCAATCTTGATTCCAGCTTGTGCTTCTTCCAGCTCAGCATTTTGCATGATGTGCTCTGCATATAAGTTAAATAAGCAGGGTGACAATATACAGCCTTGAAGTACTCCTTCCCCAATTTTGGGCAGGAAGGAGTACTAAATCACTTTGTTGGGAGGAATGGCATACAAAAGTAGGCAAAAATAAGCAGATGTCTTTACACAGGTTCAGAAAGAGTAAAAGACTCAAAGTTTGGTTTTCTAGTGCTGTGTAATGAAACACCTCAAAACTTAAGAGTCTTAGAACCTCTGTTTATTTTGCTCAGAATGTGGCCAGTCAGGGGTTCAGAAAAGAGTCTGCTGGGAAGGTCACCCCGACCCATGTGGCATCAGCTGGGGGGCCCACGACTGACAACTTCCAGCTCAATTGCAGATCGCTGATTTGCATTGTCATGTGATGTCCCCCTTGGTACGAGGACCAAAAGCTGAGTCTGTTCCTGGGGTGGTGGGACATCCTCGCTGGTATGGGGATCAAAAACTGAGTCTGTTCCCAGGGTGATGGGACAGACCACCTTGATACTGGCATCCACCAAAATGAAGGGAATATGTTTCATTTATTCACCCACATTCCTGTAGGTGGGCTTTGGGGTCGTCTCCAATTTCTCTTCCAGTATGAATGCTTTTGTGTATGTCTCTGGTAGACATGCCCAGCTTTCTGTCTTGGTACACAGTAAGGAGAAGAATTGTTGGCTCAGAGGTCATGCAAATGATCACGTTTGTAAGATGACATCAGGGTGACTGTCCTGAACTACATGCCCTTCAGTCTGTGCACTAACACTCAGTATCGGACCTCTTATGTTTAGCCAATAACACAATCTTGCAGTTGGCTATGGCTTATGTTGGGAAAGACTGAATGCAGGAGAAGGGAACGACAGAGGATGAGATGGTTGGACAGCATCACCGACTCAATGGACGTGAGTTTGAGTAAACTCCAGGAATTGGTGATGGACAGAAGCCCTGGGGTTCTGCAGTCCACAGGGTCGCAGAGCATCGGACACGCCTGAGCGAGTGGACTGACTGAGCTGAGCAGCTTGCGTGCACATCCTGGTGTCACTTACGCCTCTGCAGAAGCTTTCCATTCTGTGCCACAGCTGTTTTATCTTCTGCGGGTTGGGTTCTTTCTTTCTTCTGGCTGATTTGAGCTGTTCTTTATTTAATCTTGATACCAATTTTTTGTCAGTCATGTTTTGCAAATAGAGTCTCATATTGTGACTTTTTTTTAAACCTGATTTAAATTGCCTTTTGATTTATAGAGGCTTCTAATCGTAATAATAAATTAAAATACATCAGTATTTTTCTCTTATGTTAGCACTTTCTGTACCTTAAGGAATCCTACCTCGAAATCACAAATTTTCACCTATATTTGCTTCTGAAGATTTTTAAAATTTTGCTTCAGACATTTGCTTTGACACACGTTCTAAATCCATCTGGAGAGAATTTTAACTTTTTCCATATGGAGAAACAATTAGTCCAGGTACATGGTGAAAACTCCCTGCCTCCCAGCTGGTGTGCCTCCTGACCTGTGTTGTTCACAGAGCTCCATATGTGCACAGATATGCTCAGGAATATTCTATCTGTTCCATTAGTCCATTTTCCTACCCCTGAACTAACACCACACAGCATCCTTACTAAGCTTTATACCGTCTTGGTGCCTGACAGAGCAAGCATACCTCCCTCTTCAGAAACAAATGGACAAGTTCCACAAAGGAGCTTATTGAGTTTTGACTGAATCTCTAGATAAACTGGTGGAGATTATATAGGATACTAAATTTTTCAAATTATAAACATGGGATTTCTCTTCAGTTGTTTAGGTTTTCTTTCATATCCTGCAGGAAAATTATAAATTTCAGCATATAGGTCTTTACAATTATGGTGAGATTTATCTTGTTCTGTTTGTAATTTTTGTTGCTACATAAATGGTAGCAACGGGGCTTCCCAAGTGGTTCAGAGGTAAAGAATCCACCTGCCAAAACAGGAGACTCGGGTTTGATCCCTGGGTCAGGAAGATCCCCCGGAGAAGGGAATGGCAACCCACTCCAGTATTCTTGCCTGGCGGGCTACAGTCTCAGCATCGCAAAGAGTTGGACATGACTGAGTGACTAAAACAACAACAAAATGGCAGCAACATTGTAAAGTTTCTTGATGATGTACAGAAATACAGCTGACATTGGTACCTGCAAGGTATATATGGAGCTTATATTCAGCTATGTGGCTAAATTCTATTATTGCTAGTAATTTGTCTCCAGATTCTTTTTCTAAATATAAAATCACATCATCTGCAAAAAAATAAAAATGTGCTTTAATTTTTCCCTTGCCAATGCATGTCTTCAATTTCTTTTTTCTTGTCTTTATTTCACTCTATGAGGTCTTTTAGCTCTTCTGTATGATTTTAAGGCGAATGCATAAATAGATTTCTCTTCACCATCCATGCATTTCCCCTGGGGATCTCACTCATGTGCATAACTTCAGTGAGAGTAACAGCTCTTCAGCTCCTTTAAGCCCCTCTTTCCCCTGGCCCAGAGCCCATATCACCACCTGTCAGATGCCCTGGGGACGCCACACAGAAGCTCTCCGCTCACTGAGCTCAGACAGGAAGCTGCTCCCCTGCAGCGTTCTCTGTCCACCAGGGCCTCCCCGTCCCCCAGGAGCCCTGACAGCCCCCGCCTCTCTAGCCACCAACACCCAACACGTTCCACCTCCAACAGCAATCTCAGTTCTGCACCCCCTCTCCCTACCCCTGCCCACTCACCAAGTGCCCCCTCAGCACCGAGTGCCCCTGACTCAGGTGCCATACAATTGCAACCACAGGCCCTCACTTCTCCTTATCTGGGTTGTGCCCTCTTCCAATCTTTTAGGTGAAGGGATTTTTCTAAAACATTCAGAGTATCAAGCCACTATCTTTGATGGTCTCTCCCTGCTGTTCTCGGGGTGACTGCAAGGGGAGCGACACACTGGCCTCGCAAGCTCTTCACCCCTACCTGCCGCTGGGCCCCCAGGCACTGTGGCTCCGCCGTGTTCCCCGCGACCTCCGCGTTCTGGTCCCTAACAACCTCTGACATGTGCCCAGGCAACATCGTCTCACACGTCATGGACAGAAGCTCTGCCCCCTTTGGAAAGCCGGCAGAAGACACAGGTGCAAAGCAGGGGCAGGGGTCGGCGTGTGGCCCAGGACCGGTCCATACGACCTCACGGAGGGCGCAGGGAGAACGGCTAACTTGGAGGGGCAGGGGTAGGGTGGGTGCCCCTGGGGCAGGCGGAACATTGGGGTGCAAGGCAGGAATGGCATGAACCTCCCTGCCCACTGAGGGGCCTAGAGAGGGTCCAGGGGCCAGCTCCAGCCCCTCACCCCCCCTCGACCAGGCCAGGCCACCAAGGAGGGAGAACTCGCCCCCTGTCCCCTCCCGCCTACCCCTCTAGTTGCCAGCACTGCGAGGCAGGGGGCGCGGCTCTGAGGGTCCCACAGGCCTGGCCAAAGTGGCCTGGCTACGGGCACTGAGCCATTCCAGGGCCCAGCGAGTCCTGAAGGTGCTGTCTGTGCCGCGTGCCAGGGTGTCGGCTGGCGGAAGCCAGTGCTGGGGACCGGACGTGTGATGGCGTCCTGGAAGTATGATGCATCCCAGGAAGTGTGATGGCATCCCGGAAGTGTGATGGCGTCCCCAGAAGTGTGATGCATCCCCGGAAGTATGATGGCGTCCCCAGAAGTGTGATGCACCCCCGGAAGTATGATGGCGTCCCGGAAGTGTGATGGCATCCCGGAAGTGTGATGGCGTCCCCAGAAGTGTGATGCACCCCCGGAAGTATGATGGCGTCCCGGAAGTGTGATGGCGTCCCGGAAGTGTGATGCATCCCCGGAAGTGTGATGGCGTCCCCACCCGGCTGGACTTGCCGGGGGCGCCACGCCCGGTCCCTCGGCGGCCCGCCCTCCTGCACCCACAGCTCGCCTGGTCCCGCGTCCGGTGGCTGGGTGTGCAGGTAGGCGGGCTGTTAACAGCTGACATCTATCAAATGCTTAGGACGCGCGTGGCCCCGAGCTGAGCGTTTCAGCGCGTTATCGCAATCGACCGCAGGGCAGCTCCCTCAGCACTTGTTTCTTCCAAGAGCCTTTGGAATTCACTAGCCTCCGGTTGTTACACTTGAGCAAGTTGCGCTCCAGAGACGGAGGCTGCCAGGCCAAGGTCACCTAGCAACCGGCGGTATGTGAGGCTGCCCGCCAACACTTGCCTCTGGAGCCGGGCACCCCCCTTTCTCCAAGATGGGTGCTCCCCCAGCCCTGCTCTCCCCCTGTCCCCCGTACCCCCATGCCCTCAGGGCTCCAGGCCGCTGAGCCTGCGAGGCGGTCTACCTGAGGCACCATTTCAGGCAGTGACCAGGGTGTGGTTCTGTCAGGGCTGGCAGTGGCTGTCAGGGTCTGCCCAGTAGCTGGCTAAAGGGTCCACATAAAGTGGGGTCAAGGGTCAGAGCATGTCTCCTAGAGGCCAGCATGCGGCAGGGGTCAAAGTCAGGGTGTAACTGGGGTCAGGGGTCGGAATATGTCTGGGTTCCTGAGTGACCACGTGGCTGACCAAGAGCCAGTGCGGGGCTGAGGTCAGGGGTCATGGCCAGCCACTGTCATGAAGCTGACCCCAGAAAGGACCACACACTCTCCTGTCCTTCCCTGTGACCAGGTGTGAGTGAGGCCCCAGGGCCAGCTGGTATGAGTCCCCTGGGCCAGCTGGAGTGAGTGAGGCCCCAGGTCAGCTGGTGTGGGTCCCCAGGGTCAGCTGGTGTGAGGCCCCAGGGCCAACTGGCCACAAGAGGCCCCCATTAAGGAGTGCTGCTAGTCTGGGCAGGAGCATCTCAAGAGGAAGAAAAGCGGTCTGTAAGGCTACCCCAGCCCCTGGCCCCTTGCTCCCCTCCACAGTGGCCACCATGATCGATCCCAGCCCCTCAGCTCTGTCAGTGGCCCCTTATGGGTGTGGCTGCATTTCCTGTGGACCCAAATGCAGCCTCTGCCGGCCCAAGACCCCCATCCAGCTGCCAGGCGGCTGTCGCTTTCCTACCCCTTCCCGGAGGTCCCTGCTGCAGGAGGTTCCCAGCTCCCAACCTTGAAGTCCTCTTTGTCCCTCAGAGGTGCCTCCAACCCCTTCAAGCCCTGCTACATCTCTGGTGGGGCACTTGCTTCCTGGGTCCCTCAGCACACACACCACCCGCTCTCATCTCTGTGGCATTCAGGCCACAGGGTGGGGGGGAGAAGGGGGGACACAAGAGGGGTCAGAAGGTTCAGGACCCAGGCGCTGAGCGCCAGCAACTCCTCTGGAGGAGGGAAGCTTCTGATTGCACCCCAGAGAGGGCTCAGCAGGCCTATCTGTCTGCCAGCCCCCTAATTTGAGAGACCTTTCGTAAGGGGCAACAGCAAGCTTCAGGCCCAAGGCACACCCAGGAGGAGGCTCCAGCCCCAAGGCTGGGTTGCAGCTCAGCTCTGCTCTCACAACCACCCTGCTGTGCGGGTTCCTCTCCACCCCTGAAATGCCAGGAGGATCAGAAGTGGGTCCCCCCAACCAGGCGCTGCCCAGGCCTGGCAACCCAGACAGGCCCCCTCTCCAGGGGCTGCAGAATCCCTGCCCAGGCCTCATAGTCTCCGGGAGAGTTGGACTCATTAAAAATAATAGCCTGGCTGGAGTCATATGGACATGAGTTTCAGTAGGCTTCGGGAGCTGGTGATGGAAGCCTGGTGTGCTGCAGTCCATGGGATCGCAGAGTTGGGCACAACTGAGCGACTGAATTGAACTGAACTGGAGTCATTAGCTTCCCATGCTGAGCCAGTCGGCTTCCTCAGCAGAAATCAGAAGCTCGCCGGCCCCTGGGGACCCCTCGCCCCAAGGAGAGGTGATGCTAGAGATCAGAGCCCACCCAGTAATGACTCATGAGCAGTACAGCCCCAAGCCTTCTGCAGGGGCCACTCAGAGGTTGGAAACAGCCCTGGGGCCAAGGCAATCGCTCCCCACTTTCGTGGCAGGGAGATCAGTGCTCAGAGAGGCAAAGCGCCTGCAGACACGAGGCACAGCTGTGTCTGGGAGCCTGCTGTGGGAGCAGGGCCGGACCTGCCACCATCTGGGTGGGCCTGGGACTCAGGGTTGGGTGTGCTGGCTGGTGACGCAGGGCCTGGCATCTGTCAGGCCAGAGAAGTGAGGGCGTTGAGGTGACTGCACCTGGGCAGGGTGGGGAGAGGACCACCCAGGTGGGAGTCTAGGCAGGTGGGCAGCCAGATCTCCCAAGGCCAACGCACATGCCACAGTGGGCTGAATGTCCATGTCCCTGGATTTATGGGAATCCCTGACCCCAGTGTGGCTGCACTTGGGGAGGAGGCAATCGAGGTCACAAGAGGTCACCAGGGTGGCGCATGATCCTTCCAAGAATGGGGGGAGCCCAGTTCCACAACTCCCCCCCCCACCACGCCCACGAGGAGAAAGAGGTTGTGGGAGAGTGTCTGCAGTGGAGGGCTGGGGGTGGGGCAACTGGGAATCGTGTGGGAGGGGACGAGGAGGACCCTTGCTCCTCAAAGACTGTGCACCTGGGGGGCCCAGGCCACCCCAGGACCTCACGCTACACGTGGGAGACCATGGAGTCTTGGGAGCTTGGAGGTCCAAATCCGACCCCAAGCATCTGACCCACCATAGTCATGCTGGCATCGATCTAAGTGGACTTCAGGCCAGCAGAGTCCCGTGAGGGTCACCAGAGCCGCAGGTGTTAAGAAAAGAAGCAATCCACTGAACACAGAGCGGGACTGTCAACTCTTGACCTGCAAATAACACCGAGAATCACCACGGCCAGACCACGCCAGGTCCCATCTCACAGGCCTTTCAGGTCAAAGGGAAAGACAGCGGGTCTAGCATTTTCGCCGACTAGGTTCGCAGAGGCCCCAACCTGGAGCTGAGAAGCACATCAGCCCACTGGGCGCCCACCCGTGCAAGCCTCTGGGAAGCCTGCCCTGTCGGAACCGACTTGCAGACCCTCTCCAGACAGATACACCCTTTCCAGGAGCCCGGCAGCCTGCAGGCCCAGTGCGCAGGGCCGCCCCGCTCCAGCCCGGGGTGTCGGGGGTGCCCTCTGGAGGGACAGGCTGGAGCAGGCTGAGAGGAGGTGGGCCCTGCAGGCGGCCCCGCTAGAGGCTTCCAAGCCCAAGGACGGTGGGACCCGGTGCTTGGAGAGGGACCAGAGAGGCTGAGACGAGCTCGGGGGGCCTGGCCACGGGGAGGGCTGGTGCTGGAGGGCAGGGCCCAGGGGAGGGAGGGCGAGGCGGAAAAACCAGGATTGGGAGGAAGAGTGGTGGGCGGGGCGAACCCTGACGTGACCACGCCCCACAGGCGGTGGGCGGGGTGAACCCGACGTGATCACGCCCTCCACTCATGATGGGCGGGGCAAACCTTGCGTGGCCACGCCCTCCGGAGCCCCAGCTCCAGCCAGCCCCGGGCTGGAGGGCGGGCGTCCAACTCAGGCCCACCAGACGGAAGGACACTTTCATGTCTGAGTGCCTATGAAACGTGGGCCGGCTGCAGAACCGAGTGGCTGGATCACTTTGGACAACCACTGAGAAACGAACAATTTGGAAAATAAAAGGCTTTCTGGCAATGTCACCGAAGGGAAGAAACCACTGAAGGTTAACAGATGTGATGACAGAGACTTGAAGACGTCTGTGTGCAAAACCCCTCCCAAACCCCACAGCAAACAAAACGTCAGAGACAGAAAAGCTATGGATAAGCAAGTCAAAGGGAAAGCTTTTCAAAGGCCAATAAACACCGGAGGATCCTTCAAAAGTAATTACAGGAACTTTTAAGAAATGTTAGGACGTGATGTTATTTTTCATCCGTGCAGCTGGCATATTAAAGAGCTGGGCAGGTGGGGTTGGAGGCTGTGAAGAAAGCTGCGCTCGGTGCACGGCTAGGACCTGGTCGCCGTAACCTTCGGGAGAGTGACTTAGAAATTGCTCTCACACTTGGGTCTGTTCCCTCAGCCCTGCGGCTCTGCTTCCACGCCCAGGACGACTGTTAACCGAGAGGCAATTCAGGCTCCGGTGGGAGCATCTCTGTGGCAGAAATGGGTCCACGGAGACCTATTAGGGGAACAGAACAGGGCTGGGCTGCAAACCAGCCCTCAGGGCTGCCTGAGCTCCACGCCTGCCTGCGGGGACCACCGGGGCCCAGAGCTGACTATGCCTGCCAGAGGCTTGGCTGGGGGGCGCTGGGCCAGCAGTTGGGGACCGGCCGGGGAGACCCGGGGTGGCGAGCAGGTCTTCTATCCCAGTCCAGAAGAGCTGACGGAAGCCTTCGCTCCCAGGCTGGCCTGGTCGCCTGGAGACAGGCTGTGAAGAATGAGGCGTTCCCATTTTTTACTTCGTGTGCTTCTGTGTGTTTGCCAGAAAGCGCGTACCACTCTCACAACTAAAGTCCCAAATGAAGATTTCTGTTTTTGAAACAAAAGCAAAATCAGGCCTCGCCCAGGTGGCACACATGGTGACTGCTGGCACTCATTCCCACCACTCTGGTTACTGCCAGGCTGCCCTGGACAGAGTCTGAGCTGGGCTGGGGCTGGGTGGGTGGGCAGCTGCGGAGTGAAGGGGGTAAGTGGAGGCTGGAGCTGCCCAGACCTGCTCCTGGGAGCAGAGGGAGGAGGGACTGTCCTCCACCCATGGGCTGGGCAGTGCTGTTCCAGGAACACCCCCCAGGACAAGGAGAGGGGCCAGGAAGGAGAGTCCAGGGCTGGTCAGGGATGGGGATGGGTCACCACAGAGGCACCACATCTGACCTGGGGAGGGGGCGGGACTGTGGGCAGCAATGAGAGGGTTCGAGGTGGAGAAGGGGAGGATTCACCTGCCCAGGGGAGGGGTGCAGAGGACAGGACAGGGCGCAGGGTCCCCCAAATGATGGCTGCACTGCCTGCCTTTCCACCTGCAGGCTCAGCGCTGTGCATCGTGGGATCTGAGTGAAATGGTTTTAATATTTACGAAAAACCCACAGAATAGTGAGATCCACATGGAAAGGGTGCTCCCTGGAACCTGATGAGGATTGCCAGGTGGGGGAGGCCAAGACGGGCAGTCTCTCAAGTGGGAGACCCTGTGGGCACCGGCTCTTGTGGGAGGACACCCAGGTCCCCCACAGGAGGGACTTCCCACAGCCAGGAGTGTGTCCACTCCGCCAGCGCAGGAGAGAGGCCCCGAGAAGGGAAGGAAAATACCGCCTCCCCAGCCCCTCCCCCTCCTTCGTCCAGACGTAGGGGACTCAGCTGTTGGTTTCTCTGCACCCCAGCCCTATAACCCGGGACAGACGCAAACGTCTGGGGGCTTGGGGTCCACCGGCAGACCTTAAGCTGCAGCAGGAGTCTCGCCTCTGGGCTGGGTTCTGGGTAGTTAACCAGTTTCCTGGTATCTCTTAGCAAATACGGGTCCCCAAGGACCCTCCCAGACCAGCCACTGGGGCATCCACCCTGTGCTGACCCCAGGGCACTCCAACCCCAGGGGCTTCCAGCAGGCAGTAAACTCTAGTCAGAAAGGGACCCTAACATTTTCCTTTAACCCTGGGTCTTATTGTTAATAAGAGACAGATTCTGACTTGGCAGGTCTGGGAGGGGGTGAGACTGGGAATTTCTCGAGGCCCCAGTGGCATCCTTTTTGAGGTCTGCATGACCGGCCAGGCTCCTCTGTCTCTGTCTTCATCCCCTGCTTCCACAGGCATCTCACAGCCAAACACACTTTTCCACGTGCGCACCTGCCCATTTTCTTGTCCAGTTATTCCGGCGGGTGGGGAGGGGTGCCAAGGACTGTTCAGCTCCTCGTACAGCCCTGGAGCTCATCTGGGGTTACAGGGTCTTCAGGGTGGGAGTGTCCCTACCCTGCCGGGGCCCTGCTTAGCCCCAAAAGGGCCTACCAGTGCTGGCAATACCCACCTGTTTAATTTTTGCCAAGCTGGAGGGCTGAAGAGACCACTGCAGTTTATTTTGCATTTTTCTAATAAATGGGGTGTCTTCCTCACGTGTTCATTAGCCTTTGGTATTTCTTCTCCATACAGTTCTTATGTGCTCCATTAAGGCAATCCCTCAAAAGTACACTTTTTGTTGCTATTATGCAATAATACCAAATTCAGTCTATTTATTACATTTTCTAACTGGTGTGGAGCAATGTGAATGACTTTCATAAGTGAATCTTGTACTCGCCAACCTCACTCAGTTATTAGGTTTTAGGGTTTGTATTGTGATGCTTCTTTTGTATGTTGTTGTTCAGTCGCTAAGTCGGGTCTGACTGTCTGTGACCCCATGAACTGTGGCCGACTGGGCTCCTCTGTCTTGGAGTTATTTCCCAAGGTTGCTCAGATGCACCTCCATCAAGTCGGTGACGCGACCTAACCATCTCATCCTCTGTCATCCCCTTCTCCTCCTGCCCTCAATCCTTCCCAGCATCAGGGTCTTTTACAGTGAGTCTGCTCTTTGCATCAGGTGGCCAGAGTATTGGAGCTTCAGCATCAGTCCTTCCAGTGAATATTCAGGGTCGGTTTCCTTTAGGGTGGACTGGTTGGATCTCCTTGTGAGCAGCAATAACAGGAAATGTCAAGGACATGCCTCCAACCACAGAAACAACAAACGCCAGAGAGGACATGAAGAAACACGCCCTGGGTCCACACCAAGGTCCGCAGAAGTGAGCATGCAGACTTGTTAGGAAACTTCAGTAATTAAAGACAGTTTATCGGAGTAGGAGTTTTTCAAAAAACCACAAAATGCAATAATAGACGGTGCATAAACGGCCCTGACCCCCATGGGAAAACTGTTACTCCATAGAAGCCGTAATATACTGCTGGTGAAATGACAGACCAGGACACGCATGGCGCTGGGAAATCGGTTATTCACTGAAAGCTTTCAGTGAGTCCCCTGTGTCCTGCCATATACAAGAGTAAACTCCAAAGGGACTCTGTGCCTAGATCTGAAAAGAAGTGTGCTTACCATCATGGAAAGAAGATGAAGATGCCTTTAGTGGTGCTGGGGTAGGAATGAGCTTCTTGACCAAGGCACAAAGAAATATACTTAATTTTAACTTAATTTAAATTTAATTTTACTGAAATAAATGCAAGTTTTTAGATGAAAAAAGGCCCCATCAACAAAGCAAATAGAAGATGTGTGCAAAGCACAGAACTATTGGAGAATCCATGTCTAGCTATAAAAGGACCTCGCAGGAATCAGTGGGAAAAGGACCGAAGATCTGAAAGGGCAAAGAACGCGAGCAAAGAATATGAACAGGCAAGTCAGAGAAAAATAAATCTAAGTAACAAACATGGAAACATAATAAAGCTCATGGGAACTCAGGAAATGCACAATAAGAATAGGATGCTCTTCAACGCCCACCTCCTTGGTGGGAAACATGAATTGTGACAGAACATCAGGGCTGGCAGGAGCATGTGGCGGAGCGTGAGCTGCCACAGACCCACCGAGAACAGCCTGATGCCGCCCGTGCAGCCCAGGGTGTGCCCACGCCCCATGACCCAGACGTCCCACTGCTGGGTATCGACGTAGAGAGCCCCTCGAGCACGCACAGAAGGACAAACAGACAACAGCAGTCACTATCTGCAACAACCAAAGATAACAGGAAGGAGGCAGGAGCCGCCCAGGTGCTCATCCCAGGAACGTGAACATGCACCTCGAAGGCTGTGCGGCTCCATGCGGAGACAAGGGCTGGGGTGTGCCAGCTCCGCGCACCGTGGAGAACAGCAGCCAGCAGACGAGGCGCACAGGCTGACGATGTACAGCTCTACACGCCGTTCATGGACACGTCCGCATGCAGTGAAAGTGCGAAATGGAATGGCCCAAGAATGAGAGAAAAGATCCGCAGATCACTTCCTGGTAATGAATGCTATCCGGGATGCACAGAAAACTCCGAAAACTCAACAACAACCAAGGAGCCTGAGTCAAAACTACGCGATGGGCTTGAGTGGCCATTTCTCCAAAGAACGCATGGGTGGGTAAAGTCACACGAAAAGAGGCTCAGCGCCACTGACCCTTAAGGCGATGCACGTGGAAACCAGGACAAGAGGTCACCTCAAGCCCACGAGGACGGATGACCTCAGACCGACAGAAAACAGCAAATGTTGACAAGGGTGTGAGGGCGCGGGGAGCCTCTGCACTGCTGGCGGGAGCGTGAGTTGGGGCGGCCCCTGGGGGAGCAGTCCCGACAAATGCAGCAAAATGTCCCTGTGACTCAGAAATGCCACTTCTGGGGACGTAGGCACGGAGCTGAAAGCAGGGTCGCAAGATACGTGTGCAACCAGGGTCACAGAAGCGCTGTTCACAATGGACAAAACGTGGAACCAAGCCAGGTCCATGGGGGATGATGGGTAAGCACACGGCGGCTCACCTGCGGGCCTGGAGGGCAGCAGTGGGGCAGGCCACCGAGGGAGGCAAGCACTGTGAGGCCCCGTCTCCGTGAGGCCCCTGGAGGAGTCCCATCCTCAGAGACAGGGAGTCGGTGGGGGGCCGGGGGAGCCGGGGCCGGGGGCCAGAGCCCCAGCTTCACAGGGACTGAGCTCTGGAGAGCTGCACATTTCAAGATGGTTAAGATGACAAGTTTTATGTGTATTTTATCTTAGCACAGTAAGAAAAGAGAAAAAAAACCGAATGGCGGAACAAACTGAATGGCAGAACAGTGAAGGAGGCACAGAGAAAACAGATTTGAGAGGAACAAAAAGAGACTTTAAGCGTAATTTGTTTAAAATTTTTCAAAGAAGCCGGGGCATGATACTAAGTTCGTTCCATTTGCCAAATCACAGTGGTAAGTACACGGACACCTGTTATCTTATTCTCGTCAGTTTTCAACGTTTTGAGAGATTTCATAATGAAAAATAGATGAACTATGTCATGAACTCTAGAAAGCTCTACGTAGAGAGGCGATTTCCCAAAAACAATAAGAATTCATCTGGTACGACTACTGGCATACATCTTAGATGACCAATGAAATGGACAGCTTTCTAGGAAAATGTAAATATTCAAAATCAGCCGAAGAGAACGATGATTTGAAACGCTCAGTACGTGTGACCCAAGACCCGCGTGTGGGGCACCGGCCAGGAGGCAATGGTTCGCGGGCGCCCCTTGCACACCGTGGAAGCAGGGCGCCTCCCGAGCCCGCAGCCGGAGGACGGGCACGTGTCCCGAGCCCCTGCATCCCCGCCTGAGCCCAGGGGAGGAGGGAAGGTGAACTCTCAGGGGACCGGTGTCCCTGCAGCTGGGGCTTCCCAGAGCACAGGCCGCTGAGACGCGGCAGGCGCTTTCTGGGAGCCGCGGGCAGGCGCTTTCTCGACCCAAGGCGAGGGCCTCCTCCTCCCCCAAGGACCTGGCGCCAGGGGCCGCGGTAGCCACCTGCGCCTGCAGACAGCCAAGGGGACACAGAAGCAGCTACCTCTACGGTTTTTGTCATCGACACCGTGGAGAGGTCTTATTTATTACTTACGGCTGGGTAATCTCTAAAATAAGCACCAAGCTGATGTGAAACCCAGTCAGAGCCACTGAGAAACTCACAGCCAATCTCATACATAAACAGATGGAAATAATCTCAAATAAAATATTAGCAAGTCGAAGCCAGCAGTGCATTAAAATAAAACGCCAAGTAGGGCTTAGTCCAGGAACCTAAGGATAATTTAGCATCACAAAAGCCATTAATGTTGTTCACTTCATTTACAGACTAGAGCAGAGAAGCTGTATGTTCGCCTCAGTAGATGCTAAAAAAGCATTTGATGAAATCCAAAACTAATTTAGAGTGAACATTCTCAGTGAACCAGGTGTAGATCTGGTCTTCCCTAAATGAACAGAACTTTTATCCAAAACCTGCAGCAAACATCTTACTGGGGGGAATACAATCCTCATTACAGCCAGCGCAAGTACACAGGAAAATAGGAAAAGCGTAGTTTTGGAAAGAGAGAGAAAGCCATTATTTATGGCAAAGCCATCTACGAAAAAGTCTAAAAGAGTCTACAAAGAAGCACTCTTTTTCACAGCTATGAAACAGCTCCCAGAAGCATGCATTCTGCGGACTTCTTAACACTATTAATTTCGCACATGTAAGGACCTCAGGCGGGTGCCTCCACACGGCCGTAAGTACCAGATCAACGTACAAGAATCAGCGACAGTTCTGCAGGCCAGTAATAAGCAGTCAGAAATGCAGAACACTTAAAAATTTCCTTCATAAGCACAACTAACGCCCTGCACATCTAGATTCACCCTGAGCAAAGACGTGGCTCAGGCATGGGACGCCCAAGTTCCACAAAGGACGCGTGGCCTGGACAGCTGCCCCGGCGGCGGGGGCGGGGAGGCTGGGGAGGGCGGGGGGGGGGGACACTCACCATCAGGAGTCCATGGGGCTCAGCAGTGCCTTCTGAGGTGCCCGTGGGAGAGTGGACACCCACGGATGCCCAGGACAGGCTGAGAAGCGACCAGGAGCCCGGGGGAACCTGCGTGAGTGGTCTGCTTCCCCGCAGGGGGCCAGCCTGAGGTGGACAAGCAGAGGTCGGGAATGTGCAGACCCCAGCAGACCCTGCTCCCAGGGCCCGCTGCCCCACAGAGGATGTCCAGACTCAGGAGGCGCTAACGCAGGAGGGCCACTCCCGCCCAACACAGCGGATTATCCGTAGGTTTAGTGTTTGACAGCTGATCAGTGAAAAATAATATCCCACTCCTGTGAAAATGACCAGGACAGCTGCCCACGCCAGGAAACCAACGGGGTTGGATGATCTGCTTTCCTGCTCACCCTCTGGCCCGGAGCTTGAGGCAGAGACCCAGGAGGCGTGTAACTGAGAGTGGAACTGCCAGATCGCTGGGAGTCCCGCTTCTACCTCTCTGTCCTGACCAAGCAACCCTCCGGGGGCCCGTGCCTGCCGCACTCCTACCCACGCGTCAGCACCCAGGCACCCTCGCCTGTTCTGGGGGTTGTCAGACGCTAACCTCAGCCACGAGGTGGGTGTGGGGACGCGTCAGTGTGTCTTTCCACAGGTCCCTGTTCGTGGTCTTGTTAGCTTTCAGACTCTCAGAAGCTTCTGCCAGCCCCTGACCTGTTCTCTTTTATTGATCGCAGCCCGTGCTTGGGCCTCGCGGAAGGGACCGTCTCAAGTCTGCGCTGCCCCCCCACCTGCCTCACACCTTCCTTCACTGCCTGGACCCTAGGGGCTCTGGTCTGCGATGCGGGCATCGCCCGCTCCTGAGAACTTCTGAACATCACCACCCTCACCAACTCAGCCCAGACCCCATCCAGCTCCCACCCCGATTAAGAGCCTCCTGGTTTGTACCTACATGCTCACAAGGCTGTTATCAACTGACAAAAGTTACATTGTTCCCTGGGAGAATCTAACCCAGAAGGAAATCTCCCCTATAGCGTCAGAGCCATCTTAGATAACCGGGGGTGTTTGGATCCGCACCAGTGTTCAGCTTTACAGGTGGTGGTCCTGTCTCCCGTCTGAGGACGTCCCCGCAGTCCTGTCCCTAAGCAGGTGATATGTAGCAGAACCCAAGTGCTGGTTCCTTAGACTGTCCCACGTCCTGGACATGTCCCCTTCCTTCCTGAAGGCATCTCTCCAACAAACAGTGCTGGGAAACTGAGGCCCACACGCAAAAGAATGCAGCTGGACCCTTGTCTTAATACCACATACGAAAGGGAACTCGAAATGGATCAAAGACCTGAACATAAGGCCTACCACTATAAAATCTTAGAGAAGAAAATGTGGAGGAACACGCCGTACCACTGGCTTTGGCACTGATTCCTGGCCATGACTCCAGAACCACGGGTGACAAAAGTAAAAAGATGAATTGGACGTTTTCAAAATTAAAACCTTCTGTGCTTCAAAGGACACAATCTAAAGAGTGAACAGGTAACCTCAGGGATGGGGGAAAATACTCGAAAAACATACCTGATGGTGGTTAACATCCCGAACGTACAAAGGACTCCTAAAACTCAACAGCAAGGAAAAATACTTTCAAATGGGCAAAGGACAGGGATAAGCATTTCTCCAAAAACACACGCAGATGGAGCAAATACAAAGATACTCAACATCCCTGGGATCACATCAGGAGGGAAACGCCAATGCAAACCACAAGGTGTGACTTCGCACCCCCTGGGACGGCCGCTGGGAAACAGCACAGGAGGTAAGAGGCGCCGGGAGGAGGCGCTGGGGTCGGGCCACGCGCACTGCGGCGGGCGAGCCGGTGCCGTGGCGCGGCCTCCGAGGGAGCAGGACAGACAACCGTGCGGCCCAGCGACGTCTTCACCCAAGAGAACTGAACGGGTCTCACGGAGGCCCTGCACACGAGGGCCACAGCAGCGACCCTCACAGCGGTAACACGTGCGGGCTCCGCGCGTCCGCGGACGGGTGGGCGGCACGCGCAGCCGGTCCGATCCCGCCTTTGCAGGGGCACCAGCGGGCCTGCCGGGCGCCGTGCGGAGGGCAGCCAGCCGCGCGGACGAGCGCTGCGGGGTGCGCGGAGCGCGGGCCTCGAGGAGCGCATTCTGGAGATGACGGTCCTTACGCATTTTGCATGTGCTTGATGTCCCTGAAGGGAGAGGCTGCCCACTCCAGGATTCTGGCCTGCAGAATTCCACGGACCGTGCAGTCCACCGGCTCGCAAAGAGTCGGACACGACCGAGCGACTTTCACTAATGGCACTGAACTGGACATTTCAAATAATTAAGATGATGAATTTGATGTCCTGTGCAGTTCATCACCAAAAAATTTGGGAAGGATGATAAACTACCAGATTTCTTGAACTGTATGCTGTGCTGCTTGGTCATAACTCGCGCGGCTGCGCAAGCAGCCCTGCGCTCCTGGACCGGGCGCCCGACACTCACCAACGGGCTTTGCGATGCGTGTGCTTAGCTTCTCAGGTCATACTGTGAGTAACGGGATGCTTATCGAGTGATTTATTTCATTTTAAAATTACTGAATTAATAGATCCTCATTATCAAAGACATAAAATGTGTAAGAGCAGAAACGGGGAAAGCATGATGAGCTGTAACTCTGTCTCCCACCGGCCATCTGTCACGGTTTGGAACCACACTCCAAGGCCGTTCTCACACACACAGATACGTTTCTTTTACTCACCAAAAAAGCAATCAGCTTGTATAAACTGCATTGTAACCTGCCTTTTTTATTTCATAATATATCATGGAAAATTTCCCTTGCTAATCAATAAACTTATTAGTTTCCTCCAAGCCCTCCCTGTATAATTTTCTGTGCTAATCTCCTATTGTTTGAATTGATTAGATGAGTTCATATTTGGAAGGTATTTAGGACAACATCTGGCACCTGATAAATGCTATATAAAATAATTTCAAGTGTTTTAAACAGCCATGAGAATATGGGAGAAACTGGCAAATCCCAAGTCGTAAAAGAAGGTTTTTTAACACTCGCTTCTTGAAAAGCTGCAAATCAAGTTCACTAAAATGAAGGAAGCTAAGAGAACTGAATGTCGTGGGTGACTCAACAGTCTCTGCAATGCCACCTTCTCAGCTGGTCGCCCTCCCTGGCCCCATGCCTTTGCTCTCCGCAGTCATCCCCACCTTTTCTCAGCGGACACTGTCCAGCCTCCTGGCCGCTGTCCCCACGTCCGCCTGGTCCAGTGGCCTGCGCACGGCACATAGCATGGCGCACAGCTTGGCCGCTCAAGCTCGTGCCCGCCTCCCCCTTCCAGCCCAGCTCCACCGGGACTCACTCACTGGCCCGCTGGCGCCTGACTGGCCCCCTAGCCCCCTGACTTCTGGATCTGCCACTGGCCTTGTGGGCGCCTGGAGGGGTGTGGTCCCTGCTGGGGCCCTGCTCACCAGGCTTCCTTTGCCCCCGATGCCCCAGCTCCCAGACCCCTTCTCCCAGCAGGGCAGGGCCGGGTGAGCTCTTCCCAGAATAGACCCCCACTCACATCCTGCCTTTTGTCTGCAGAAAAACTTTAGTCACAAAATAAATTTAAGCAGAGAAGAAAACGCATAAGGAAAGGAAAACTATCAAGGAAGACAAAATAATAATAGTTGAGCCATTAAACACAGCAGCCCCCTCTGCCTGGCAAAGCAGTACAGCCACTCTCTCCTACTTCACCAAAAAGTCTGCATTTCTGTGAGCACAGGTGAACAGAGGCGGACAAGTAAATAGTGAGTGAGTGTGGGATACTCGCTCAGAAGCGTCTGACTCTTTGTGAGCCCCTGGACTGTAGCCCGCCAGGCTCCTCTGTCCATGGGATTCTCCAGGCAAGAATACTGGAGTGGGTTTCCATTTTCTTCTCCAGGGGATCTTCCCGACCCAGGAATTGAACCTGGGTCTCCTGCATTGTAGGCAGATGCCAGGGGAAACTTTGACGGCCCCCGTGGCAGCCAGCCTGTCCTCCAGGGAGACTGAGTCGCCGGGAAGGCCCTGTGCCTCCTCCTGCCACCAGCGCTGTCAGTCTTTTAACCTTGGGCCTGTGATGGCGTGAGCCAGAGCCTCAGGTCCTACATGATCTGAGGGGTGACCAGCATCACAGAGAGAGGGGAAGAGGAGCCACTCCCCTCCTGGCCGGTATTAGCAGCTGGCATCACCCCGGCCAACCCCTCTGGTGCCCCCTTCACAAATCCAGACACTGTCCTCCCAAGCGCGCCCACCCCAGCATCCGTCCAGCGTGCCGGCTCCTGGCCAGCCTGGCTCACAGCATCATCAGGCCCTCCCTGCCTGGCCCCAGGAACGTGGACCCCGCAGCAAAGCAAATACCATAATAAACGGAGTCACATGCCTTCTCTGGTTTCCCAGTGCTTATAAAGCTTGTGTTTGCACTACACTGCAGCTTGTTAAGTGTGAAATTGCATTATGTCTAAGAAAGTACACAGCTTAATATAAAAATACCTGACTGCTAGCATACGCAGCATCCCGAGCCTCCAGAAAGTTCACCCGAGTTCACCAACTGCCAATCGCCATAACAAACATGCTGACGACACAAAAGCCTGAAACGCCGACAGACAACAAAATGTGACGCAGACACCGAGGGAGCAACGCCTGTGGGAAAACAGTGCCAGAAAAGCCACTTGACGCAGTCACCGCAAGCCTTCAGTTTGCAAAAACATGCAGATCTCAAAGCGCAGTCAAGTGAAGCTCCATGGACCGCCTACCTGGGTCCTGGCCGTCTGCTCCCAGGCGGGCACCCACAGCTCCGTGGAGCGGATATGCTTGCAGTTTTCTGAGGAAAGACACACAAGAGATGAATTCAGCATCTTGCAAGCCTTACAGTACGTTTCCTCCGTCCTCACGGCTAATTTGTATTCTGCTTGGGCTCAGGCTTCTAAGCTGGAAAATCACTTTCCTTTAGAATGCTGGAGCTGTTACTCTTATTTCTCCCCGCTTTCAAGACGGGGTGACGTCTGAAGCTGCTGCAGTTCTGAAACCAGCTCTGCTTTATCTGGGGACGTGGGGTCGCCCCGTCCCTGGTCCTGAAGTTTCACAGCACTGTGGGCGGCCTGTTCGCTCCACAAACGTGCTCCAGGTTCTGGGAGATTTTCCTCAATCATATCTTTGCTTAACTGTCCCCCATTGTCTAGTCTATATTCTAGAATTCCTTTTTTTTTTTTTTTTTTTTGAGGTGTACCATTCTTGAAGTCTTTATTGGACGTCACAACACTGCTTCTGTTTTGTGTCTTGGCCCTTTGGCCACAGGGGCCCTTTGGCTCCCCAGCGTGGGCTGGAACCGGCAAGCCCTGCATTGATAGCATGGAGTCCTAACCAGGGACCGCCAGGGAAGTCCCGGGTTCTTACTGACGTCTAGCAGTGCTTTTCTTAGTTTCTCTCTCATTTTTCCACACTCGGGGGACTTTCTTCAACCTTACAGTCCAACACTTCCGTTTCTCATCTCAGCCATTTAACTTGTAAGGTCTTTGCTCTAAATGCCTTAAAAGGCCAGATCTTGTTTATGTTTTGAGGGTACAGTCTATCTCTCTGAGGACGGTTTTAGCAGCTTTTCTGACTTTGCCTCGCCCTGTGTCATCTTTGTCCCACAGGCTTCATCTCCTCGGTTGTGTTTTGTTCTCTGGCTTTGCGGCAGATGCCTTAACGGTGTCTCGGTCTCTGATCAGTCTCTATCATGTAGCCACGGGCTTTCCCGGAAGCCCAGCAAGCTTGGCCGTGGTCTCCTCACCAGGAGTGAGTGCTGAATAGCTGTGAGCACGGCTCAGACATGCTGGCCTCATCCTGGGGAGTTGCCAGAGCCCTTGCCCCTGAGTCCCATGTGCCCAGGGAGCTGGGGTCTCAGCAGAAGGCAGACGCCTGCCCACCCCAGCCCTGCCTCCACTTCCAGGCAGAGAAGGGACGTCTAGCCCCCTCTGCCAATCCTTCTGGATTGGCTGCTGGTCAGTCCTTGAAAGTTTAGCCCACTTCCTGTCTTCAGCCCCCTCCACCCCTCGCCCTCGCCACCTCCAACCCCACAGCTGACCAGCGCTCAGCTCTGCCTGTGGCAGGCTGGGGCCACTCCTGCCCCCTCCCCCGGGTCAGGGCTGGGCGGCCCCTGCCACCCCCCAAATCCTGCTGTTTCTTTCATGTGATTGCAGTTCCTGTTGCCTGCCTTTATAAAGCCCCCTCGGGGCTTCCCTGGTGGCTCAGATGGTAAAGAATCTGCCTGTAATGCAGGAGACCCGGGTTCAATTCCTGGATTGGGAAGATCCTTTGGAGGAGGGCATGGCAACCCACTCCAGTATTCTTGCCTGGAGAATCCCATGGACAGAGGAGCCTGGAGGGCTGCAGTCCACAGGGTTGTGAAGAGTTGGACTCGACCTAGTGACTGTCACTTTCACTTTCTCACTCAGTCGTCTGTGAGTGGGTATGGGAGGGAGCACTTGAGAATCTGTGCACTCAACCTCTATTTACTAGTCTGAACATCTTTGGGGGCATTTATCAGTGTCTTGTCTCTACCCCCACTTTCTGTGACGTTCTTTAGGTTCTTTTCCCATTTCTCCATGGAGTTGTTTCTCATTATTTCAATACTGTTAATAAGATGCTTGCTCCTTGGAGGAAAAGCTATGACAAACCTAGACAGCACATTAAAAAGCAGAGACATTAATTTGCCAACAAAGGTCTATCTACTCAAAGCTATGGTTTTTCTAGCAGTCGTGTACAGATGTGCAAATTGGACTATAAAGAAAGCTGAGCACCGAAGAATTGATGCTTTTGAACTGTGGTGTTGGAGAAGACTCCTGAGAGTCCCTTGGACTGCAAGGAGACCGAACCAGTCCATCCTAAGGGAGATCAGTCCTGGATGTTCATTGGAAGGGCTGATGCTGAAACTGAAACTCCAATACTTTGGCCACCTGATGCAAAGAACCGACTCATTGGAAAAGACCCTGATGCTGGGAAAGATTGAAGGCAGGAGGAGAAGGGGACGGCAGAGGAGGAGACTGTTGGGTGGCATCACTGATGCTATGGACATGAGTTTGGATAAACTCCAGGAGTTGGTGATGGACAGAGAGGCCTGGTGTGCTGTGGTTCATGGGGTCACAAAGAGTTAGACTCAACTGAGGGACTGCATTGAATAAGAACTTCCCCCCAAGACGGAACAGTTTCTGTCTGCCCCATCTTGCTTGTCGGGACCATTCTCTCTGGTGATTCAAGGTGCTCAGTGTCCCCCACCCTCTGTGCAGCGGGTTGTCCCGCTGCTCTGGGCACAGAAGCCATGTCCGGGTCCAGGAGGGTCTTGTGTGCATCACGTGGTTCTGTCTGGGGGCCTGATTCTGCTCTCCCAGCCCAGCCTCTGTGGTCTCTGATGTCCACGGAAGCCTCACTTACACCCCTGTAGCCCCACCAGGGTCTGGTTCACAATCCAGACCCTCCTCCACACCCTGACCTCACCTCTGCAGGTGTGTGGGCCCAGCCACAGCACATCTGCTCCTTGGTCGCCTCCACCTCGAAGGGCAGTGGACTGCTCGCTCTCCCAGCCCCTCTGCCAGCTTCCCCTGACCATCCCCGCCCCCGCCATGGCTGTTCTCATGCAGCTGCTGTGCTACAGGGTCAGGAAGGAACACTGCTCCCCCTTCCCTCGGAAGGCATCCTGGAAGGAAATGAGGCCCAGTCATGTTTTTCTCTCTGACTTTTCCTTGCGTAGCCCTTGAAGTCTGTCTACTCTTAGGAAGGCAGGCATGTGGGAATGTCTATCAGTCATCTATTAACAAAACAACGCTGTGTAACAGAAAGACCCCCAGTCACATATGGCAAATCTGGCTCAGCTTGCAGCTCTGCCAGGTTCTGCTCTGCTGATCCAGACCAGGCTCCGCTCCAGGTACCAGTCCCAGAACCGGGACTAGAAGGCAGCTGTGGTCACCAGGCCAGTGCTCCTCAGTGCCCAGTGCCCGAGCTGCACCCTAAGGTGGGGGGCCTGTGCCCACTTCTCCTGGACTGGTGCCCATCTGCAGTGCCCATAGTCTGCAGTTGCCCAGGCTTAGCAGGGTCTTGCAGCGGCCACAGGAGGCTCTGGCTAGACTGAATGAGCCCCTGTGGGTCCCGCACCTGCCAGCATGCCGGAGCCTGGATGCGGGGGCTCCCATAACCTGGGATGTGGTCGCAGGAGGGAAGGGCTGAGGCCTTCAGTGCCGTCTGCCTGCTGGGGGTGCTGAAGGGGCGGCTCCGCGTGGCTGGCTGCCGCGGGACTTCCCGCCCATTTGGTGCCCGCGGTGCCCTGGGGGTCCTCAACTGCTAGGCTGTCCCTTCAGCACCTGCCCCCTGGGGCAATGGGCGGCCCCCTACTCTCATCTGGAGCCCTCCACCCCAGCTCTACCTTCCCCTGGGGACAAGCCCTTCTGGTCCACGCTCATCCCTTGGTGGGTGGGTGTGCGTTGCTGACACACGGCCCTGAGCTTGGTGCCCCCTCACTGCCTCTCAGGGAAAAGGGGGCCACCCTGCCCAGGGTGCACAGAAGGAGAGGTCCCTTCTTCATCCCTAGGAAACCCCTCTTTCCTCCTGTCTCCACTGTTTGACTCTGGCAGAGGGAGCCCTTTGCTCTTGGGGTTTGCTTCAGTTGTGTTCCCTTAGGCCTCTGGGCCCCTACTGAGCCAGGCGTAAATCCTCCCAGACTCCATTCTGCAAACTGTTGAGGGGGCCGGGGGCTCCAAAGACAGGAAGGAATGGCTCAGGTTGACCCGAGACTTTGCCTTGAAGCCACACTACACCAACCCCCAAGCCACAGCTCATGCCATGCCCCAGGTTTGCTCCTCCCCCCACCTGACCATTCCTCCTCCTCCAGCCTCCATCTCCTCCACCGGCAGGAGCCAGGGCAGCAGGCTGGCCACATTCAGGAGGGGGGCGGCCACCTCCCTGGAAGGAGCCATGCAGACCCACAAGGCCCCCGACCAGCCCCTGGAGGAAGTCCTCACGCCTCCAGCTGCCTCCGGGGCAGATGTAGGGCCTGCCTGCACCGTCCACCCACGCTGGGGTGGGGGGGGCCCTGCATCGTTACCCCCTGGCTGGAGTTCTCCTCAGCTTGAGGTTCCACCTGGGCACCCTTTGTCTGCCCCTCTGGATGAGGCGCTTCCCTCCGGCTGCTTCAGGGCCTTCCATCTGGGCCTGGGGGGTCTCCAGCTTTGGTCCCCTCATGGGGAGCCGGCCCTTGGGCCCCTGGGCCTCCAGGGTGTTTCCTTACCCTGTGGGACCACCACCCCCATACTCCTCAGTCCTTCCGGCTCCAGGTGGGGACACCCCAGGGCCCTGTGCCCAGGTGGGGTGACAAACTCCACTCAGCTCAGCCCTCTGGACTGCAGCGGGGGTGCTGTTCAGGGGTGTATCCCCCTCAAAGACACACCAAATCTTTCCATCAGGAGGGGTGTCCACATTCAGCATCTGGGCCCCCAAACCACCCTCCATCCCAGAACTCTGCCCTCTGCCCCCTTCCCCTGTGTGGACCCTGAGCCGGAACCCCACGGCCCCCCGCTGCCCCCGCACCCCCTCCCAGGCACGTTGCTGCCTCTTCCAGCTCTGATCAACCCGCCCATCCGCCCAACCAGGGGAGACACGGCATGCTGCCCAGGCAAGTGTGGCTGGCCAGACACTTAGGTTTCAGTTTTTACTTTTTTAAAGGGACTCAGATGCGAGTTGCTGACTGCTGCTCAGGGCCCAGCGTGTTCCCAAGGACCCACATGGGCCCCTTCGCCTCATGCGTCCTCACTTTCCTCTTTGCCCTCTGCCCTTCAACCCCGTTGCCCACACCCCGTCCCCTCCCCAGGCCTCCTCACGGGCCTGCACACCTGTTTTTAGATTCTATAAACCACGTGCTCTAATAACTCTGCCTCTCGGTTCTCTGCCCGTCATCACGGCGTGTACGATCTGCCCACCCAGCTGCGTCGGCTCCGCAGCGCTCTGCACGTCAGCGCCGCCACGACCTGGGTGGAGCCAGCGCACAGGGAGGCAGCAGGTCCCGGCCCCACCTGATGCAGGGGCAGCTAGAGGTCCGAGGTGGCCAAGTCTGGGATCGGCCGCGGGGGTGGGTCAGGGAACCCGGTGGCTGCAGGGACAAGCTAGAAGCACAGGCGAGCTGCTGGGAGGCCCGTCAGGTGGACGTGGTGGCCAGAACAAGGCAGGAGGGATGGTGAAGATGCGGCCGGCCCAGCCGCAGAGTCCTGAGAAATGGGGGAGGGGACCAGGCCAGGGCTGTAGCAAGGCTTGGTCTACGGGCACATCCAGGGAAGCAGCGGAGCGGGCGGGGAGTCCAGGGGACCCAGGAGGGAAATCGGCCACCACCGGCGGGCCCGCAGGAGCACTGTCCCCGGAGGGCGGGGCGAGACTGCGTGCGTCCGGGGGGCGTCTGAGCGGTCCGGGGGGCGTCTGAGAGGT